>VMDO01033819.1:0-17575 GCA_007922755.1 Pedetes capensis
AGTGGTACGGTGGTCTCAAAGCATGTGTGAGGCCCTGGGTCCAAACCCCAGTACTGCCCAAAAAAATGCAAACACATTACACAGAGATAAATATTTTTCCAAACCAGTGCTTACTTTAATGAACATGTTTTTCAAGTTAAACCAACCTCAGTAAATCACTCTGCTTCTCTTCAGTCTTCTCATACTGAACATAAAGTTTAACTACATTTGATGAGGAGAGAAAAATCTCTAGGTCAAAATACTCCACGATTTTTTTCTGCGTCCACAGATACATATAAATGGAAACTATAGCTCTTCAGTGACAGCATCAGTCATCTAGATTTGTTGTCAGCTTGTCACTGAGTAAAATAACACCGTTAAGTGTAACAAGATATTGCAAAGTGTCGTCCCCATGCTTATGCATTTGTGTCAAGGACATAAAAGAGAAAAACTCAAAGTAATATGTTCTGATCAAGAAACAGCTGAAAATGGCAGCAGACTAATATGGAACAACCAGGAACTGAAAGTTTATTTTGAATGAGATGTGTCATTCAACTGTGTGACTGAGTGCAGCTGAGAATAAATGTAAACACCATCAGTGGTGACTCCAGGTGACTATATGCAGTTATATAGAACTATTTGGTTTCATGTCTTTTTTTGCAGATACATTGACACTGCAGGCATAGATTGCAGTACTTCTGTGGAGAAGGAAAAAATCTTTTGGTACAGTATTCCTATTACTTTTAATAAGAGCGTCTGAGCTGTATTGATTTGAAATTACAATGACAAGATGACTCTGAAAATAACAGATACATTCCAAAGGCAACTTAGATACTGAACAGGAAAGACTGCCTTGGCATTAAATGGTCTTCAATATACAATACTTCTATAGGCAGTTATCAATTTTTTAAAAAGATAAATTCATTTTAAAAATAATACATGAAACAAAATTGTACATATCTATGGAATTTAATGTGATGTTTTAATACATATATACATTATATAATGTTTAAATCAGGGTAAATGTATCTATATTCTCAGTTATCATTTCCCTAAAACATTCAAAATTCTTCCTTACAGCCTTTTGAAATATAACATATTATTGTTATCTGTAGCTATCCTACTGTGCAGCAGCATACCAGAACTTCTTATATCTATCTAATTATAACTTGGTACATGTTAATTAACCTCTCTTCGTCCCTCCTTCACCTCTTCATCAGCTTCTGGTAACTATTATTCTACTCTTAACTTCTATGAGATCATCTTTTCTATATTCTACATATTAATGAGATCATATAGTATCACTATTTCTTTAACTAGCTTACTTCACTTAATATGATGATTTCCAGTTCCATCCATGTTGTCACAAATGACAGGAATTCTTTCTTTTTTATGGATGGATAATATTCTATCACCTGCAGCTGTAGCCCTGTGGCATCTGATCCTGTCAGATCTCAGAAGCTAAGCAGGGTCAGCCTGGTTAGTACTTGGATGGAAGACCTCCTGGGAACACCAGGTGCTGTAGGCTTGGGAGATGGACCCGGCAATCCAGTCCCAAAAATCAATCCTCCATTGAAAACCCTATGAATAGCAGAGAAGCACTGACAATAGTGTTTTGCCTGTTGTACGTAGGGTCACTATGAGTCCGGTACCAACTTGAAGGCACCTAACAACAACAACAATATTCCATCATTTACATGTATCCATTCATTTATCAGTTGATCGACGACTATTTTTACTTCTTGGGTATTGTGACTAGTACTGCAATAAACATGGAAGTACGAATGTCTCTTTGAAATACTGACTTCATTTCCTCCAGATACATACCCAGTAACAGGATTGCTGTACTATATTGCAGTTCTATTTTTAATATTTTGAGGGACTTCCATACTGTTTTCCCTTATGGACACACAAGTTTATATTCCCATCATCTATGTGCAAGAATTCCCTTTTCTCCACATCCTCATCAGGACTTGTTATCTTTAGTCTTTTTGGTAATAGCCATTCTTGAAGGAGTGAGGTGACATCTCCTTGTGGTTTTGATTTTCCTTGATTATTAGTGAGATTGAGCATCTTTCATATACCTAGTGAACATTTGTACATGTTCTTTTGAGAAATGTCTTCTTAGATCTTTTGCCCATTGTTAAATTGGGTTATTTGATTTGTTTTATTATTGAGTTTTTGGAGTGCCTTATATATTATGGATATTAACCCCTTGTCAGATGTAGAGATTGCAAATATTTTCTTCCATTCTGTAGGTTGTCTCATTACTCTGTTGATTGTTTTCTTTGCTGAGTAGGTTTTTAGTTAGATGTAGTGCTATGTGCCTATTGTTTATTTTGTTTCCTGTACTTTGAGATCTTGTAAAAAAATTCTTGCCCATTCCAATGTGCTGAAGTGCTTCCTTATATTTTCTTTTAGTAGTTTCATAGTTATAGGTGTTAAAGACTTTAATCTATTTTGAGTTGGTTTTTGTAAATGGTGAAAGAAGTCTAGATTCATTCTACCATATGTGGATACCCAATTTTCATAGCAACATTTATTGAAAAGACTATTCTTTCTCCAATGTATGTTCTTAGGACATTTGCCAAAAATCTGTAGGCTGTGTATGCATAGGTTCACTTCTAGGCTCTCTGCTCTGTTTCATTGATCTATGTGTCTTTTTAAAGCCAATAACATGCTTTTTTGACTACTATAGCTTTATATTTTAAAGGCAGGTAGTATGATGTCTCATGCTTGTTATTTGCCCAAGATTACATTATATTTTCAGGGTATTTTTTGTGGTTCCATAGAAATTTTGGGAATTTTTTCTAGTTCTGTGAAGAATGTCATTGGTATTTTGATAGGAATTACACTGAGTTTGAAATCACTTTGGGCATTGTGGATACTTCAGCAATATTGATTCTTATAATCTATAAACATGGGCTGTCTTTCCATTGGTTTTCTGCCCTCTTCAATTTCCTTCATCAATGTTTTATAGGTTTCATTATAGAGATCTTTCACTTCTTTTGTTAAGTTTTTTTCCTAGACATTTTATTTTTGTACTTTGGTAGCTCTTATTAATGGGATTCCTTTCTTGATTACTATTTCAAATAATTGGCTATTGATATATGGCAATGCTACTGAAATTTGTATTTTGATTTTATATCCTACAACTTTACTGAATTAGTTTGTTAGTTCTAATAGTTTTTTCCTGAAGCCTTTGGGGTTTTGCTAATATCATGTTATCTACAATGATAATCTGACTTCCTCTTTTCCAAATTGGATGTCTTTTCTTTCTCTTGCCTGATTGCTCTGATTATGAAATCTGGAACTGTGTTGAATAAAAGTGGTGAAGTGGGCATACTTGTCTTATTACAGACCTTACAGAGAAAGCTTTCAGCCTTTCCCCATTCACTATAATATTAGCTGTGGCCTTATTATACAGGGTCTTTACTAGGCTGAAGTATGTTATTTCTATACTTAATTTGTCCAGACTTTTGATCTTGAAGGGATATTCAATTATATCAAATATATCTTCAGTATCCACTGAGATCATCACATGGTTTTTGTCCTTCGTTGTCTTGGGTAGTTAAACATGTTCATTGATTTGTGCATGTTAAACCATCTTTGTATCCCTTTGGATTCAGTTTACTGGTGTTTGTTGCAGAGTTTTCTTCTATGTTCATGAAGGATATAGGGCTAAAGATTTTTTGTATGTGTGTTCTTGTCTGGCTTTGATATCAGGGTAATGCTGGACTTGTAGGATGAGTTTGGAAGAATTATCTCCTCTTCATTCTTTTGGAAAACTTAAGAAGAGTTTGATGTTTGATAGAATTCAGCAGTGAAATCATCTAGTGCTGAGCTTTTCTTTGATGGGAGATTTTTTTTTTTATTATTGAGTCAAGTCATTACTTATTATCTGTTCAACTTTTTTGTTGCTTCTTAATTCAATCTTAGTAAGGTGTACATGTCCAGGAATTAGTTTATTTCTTCTAGGTTATCAAATATGTTGGTATATGGTTGTTCACAATGATCTCTAATGATCCTCTTTCTAGTGCTCTCCCTTATCATTTCAAATTTTATTTGAATCTTCTTTTTTTTAGTGTAGCTGTAGATTTGTCAATTTTGTTTATTTTTTATATAAAACTAGCTCTTTGTTTTGTTGCACTTTTGTATCTTTTACTTTTTATTCTCCTTTTGTTTCTTATTTGAGCTTTTTCTTTCCTTCCACTAATTTTGGGTTTGGTTTGCTCTATTTTACTTGCTCCTTCAGACTGTCCATTTGTACTACTTCTGTTTTTCTGATGTAGGCATTGGTTAGTATAAATTTTCTTTTTAATACTACACTTGCTGTGTCTTCTAAGTTTTGGTATGTCTTTTCATTTTCGTTTGTTATAAGAGATCTTTTAATTTCCTTCTTGATTTCTAACTTGAGTAATTGTTTGCTCAAGAGTAAGTTGTTTAATTTCTATAATTTCTAACGTTTGCATAGTTTCTAAGTTTTCTTATTACTGATTTCTAGTTTTATTGCATTATGATCAGAATGGGGCTGGGATTTAGCTCTGTTGGTGGAGTGCTGTGATATACTCTCGGAGGCCCTGAGTTTGATTCCCAGCACCATAAAATTGGAGAAGGACCTGGGAACCAACTCCCAAAACAATCTGCCATGGAAAATTCTATGAGGGTTGCTATGAATTGGACCCAACTCAACCACCCCTAATGACAATAACATGGTCAGAATAGGTACTTGAAATGTTTTCAACTTCCTAAAAAGTTTGTTTTAGACCTGTTTTGTGACTTATCATCTGCTCTATCTTGAAGGATGTTCCATGTGTTGTTGAGAAGAATGTGTATTCAGTAACTGTTGGATGGAATGTTCTGTGGATGTTTGTTAGGTCCATGTGATTGTAGATGAAATTTAAATCTTCCATTTCTGTGTTTACTTTCTGTTGGAATATGTTTATTGATGAAATTGGGGTGTTAAAATCTCCAACTATTATTACATTGAAATTCATCTCTCCATTTAGGTTTATCATATTTGTTTTATATATTTGTATGCTCTATTATTAGGTGCATATATATTTAGATCTATGACTAAATTGACCCTTTTACCATTATATGGTGACTTTGTCTCTTTTTACTGCTTTTGATTTGAAGTCAATTTTATCATAAATAAGTATAAGCATAGCTATTTCTGCTTTCTTTTGAATTCCATTTGTATGTAATATCTTATTTCCTCCCTCCAATATCAGTCTATCCATGTACCTCAAGGTGAAGTAAGTTTCTTTTAAACAACATATAGGGTTTTTTTAGTCCATTGAGTCACTCATTTTTTTAATTGCAGAATTTAATCTATTTACTTTCAAGATAGTTGTTGATAGGTAAGGTACAATTATAGCTGTTAGATAACATGTTTTCTTTTTCTTCTCTTTTCTTTCTTTCTGTCTTTCTTTTCTTTCTTTGTTTCCTTCCTTCTTTCTTCTTTCTTCCTTTCCTTTCCTTCCCTCCTTCCTTCCTTCCTTCCTTCCTTCCTTTCTTTCTTTCTTTCTTTCTTTCTTTCTTTCTTTCTTTCTTTCTTTCTTTGCAGAACTGAGGGTTGAACTCATGGCCTCATGCTTGCATGCTTTGCAAGTGCTATACCACTGAGCTGCACCCCAAGTCCATTTTTTTTTCTTGTACTTTTTGAGACAGGGTCTTGATAAATTATGTAGGATGCCTCTGGCCTCGACTCACAATCCTCCTGCCTTTGCCTCCCGAGTTTCTGGGATTATAGGTGTGTGCCACTGTGCCTGGCTATATAACATGTTTTCTAGTTTGGGGAGGGAGGGAGGGATAGAGGATGGATGGGATATAGAGAGAGAGAGAAGGAAAGGAGAAAGAGGGAGAGGAGGAGAGAAGAGGAGAAGAAGGAAAGGAAGGAGGAGGAGGAGGAGGGAGTGGTAGGAGGAGGAGGAGGGGAGGGAGAAGAGCACACCAAATATACTCTACACTTGCATTCCATTACTCCTTACATTTTGAATTTTTTAGAATGGGGCAATGTTGAGAAAGTCTCACTATGTAGCCTAAACTGTTCCTGAACTTTTGATCATCCTGCTTTAGCCTCTCAGGTGCTGTGATTTACAGGTGTGTGCCACCATGTTTAGCTTACATTTTGAATTTCTAATGTCTCGTATTATATATATTTATATTGCCTATCTCTTAACATGTCATGGTAGTTATTACTGTTGCTGTTATTGAGTGTCATTGAGTTGAGTCCAGCTCATAGCGACCCTACGTATAACAGAACGAAACACTCCCAATGCTGTGTGATTCTCAGCACTACATTAATGCTTCTCTGTTATTCATAGGGTTTTCAATGGCTGATTGCTTTTTAGGACTGGGCTGCTAGGGCCTTCTCCCAAGGCTACAGCACTGACAGGCAGTCTTCCATCCAAGGACTAACCAGACCCAACCCTGCTTAGCTTCTGAGATCTGATGGGATTGGATGCCAGTGTGGTACATCTACAGGCTTGTAGTTATCAGTGTTATTATATTGTTTTTCTTCATATTAAAGATATGAATGATTTATGTACCATGTTTATAATATCAGAGCATTGTATAAGTTTTATACCTTCCAATGTTTTCTTTTCACTCATTAATATCTCTTTGAAGAACTCCTTTTGACATTTTTTATAGGACAGGTGTCGTGTAGATATATTCTCTAAGCTTTAGTCTGTGAAGATCTTCATCTCTCCTTTACTTCTAATGGATAGCTTTACTGGGTGCAGCATTCTTGATAGGTAGTTTGTATTTTATTTTATTTTATTAATTTTATTTTATTCAGTCCCTTTAGTGCTGGGAAAATCTCATGCCATCCTCTCCTGACCTGCATGGTTTCTGTTGAGATGTCTGCTGTCAGGCGAGTTGGGATACCCTCATGCATTGTTTCTTTTCTGTTGTTGCCTTGAGAATCTTCTATTTTTCTTTCATCTTTGAGAGTCTGCTGATGATATAACTTTAGGTATATTTGATTTAGATCTGACTGGTGACATTTGACCTTTCTGTACATGGATATTGTATCATTCTCTAGGTTTGGGAAGTTTTCTGTGATGATCTCATCGAATACGCTTTCTATTCCTTTCTCATTATTAAGTTTCTCTTGAAATCCAATAACCTGAATATTTGCTCTTTTAATGATATTTCTTATTTTCTCATTCCTCTTCATTCTTTTTTTCTTTTGCTCTTCTGGATATTTTTGAAATAGTGTTCACTTGAACTCATTAACTCTTTCATCTATTTGATCTATTCTATTATTGAATTTCATTTTTTAATTTTTTTATTGTTTTTAATTTCATTTAGTATATTTTCAGTTCAAAGATTTCTGATTGACTTTTAAAAAATTGCCTCCCTCTGTTAATTTTCTCTATAAAGTATTGAATCATTACTCCGTGTTCTTTTGAGTTTCATTGTGGTTCCTTAAAACAAACGTTTTAAATTCTCCATCTGAAAATTAATCTATACTTGTTGGTATCTGGTTGGTTTCTGTAACTTTATTTTGACTGCTAAGTGAGGTTGTTCCCTGGATTCTTAATGCTTGTTGGTATGCGATATCATCTGGACACTTAAGGATTAGGTATTTATTCCAGTCTTCATATTCTGGTTCTGTGCCTATCTTTGCAGAAAAATCTAAGAAAGCTGCTTTTCTCTGAGCCTGCAGTCACTTCCATCATTTTTCCACTGGATGGCACCCCTTAGATGATTTGTTGTAAGTCAGCTGTTGGTGTCTTACTTCTTTTTCAGCACTAGAGGGTTGTGTAAACCCAGGTTTGTCTCAAATTTGCATTTGATATGTTTGTCATGAACAAAGGGAGTACCTAAAAACAGCAATTTGTCTGTGCAGGCTTCTCCTTGCGGCTAGAGTAGACCCAGAAAAGTTCTCTACCGTCACCACTAGACACTATGGCTGTTCCAGAGGCTCCATCTGTGGGCATAGGCCTGGAGATGAGAGTCATTAGGATCTTCCAAGTTTAGGTTTCACCTGCCCAGAACTGAGGTCCAAGTCAAAGACTTGTCCTTCTTCCAGTCTATGGCATTATCTCTCCCCTATGCTTTTGGAGTTTGGGCCCATATTGGTGAAGACACTTATCCACGAAGATCAATACTAAGTTGGGTTGTACCCAAGTTTAATAGCCACAAAGATCTGAACAATATGTACCCAGGCCCACATTGCAGCTTGTGGTGATGTAGGCTGAACCATGAGTCCATCCTATCAGAGTGCAGGGCTCTGCTTGATGCCAGAGTAGGTCCACAAATTATGTCTGTGAGCTCTGGCCTGGAGAAAACTGTGGTGCCTGAGCTTGGGTGCAATTCTTCGGCCACCTAAGCTAACACAAACCTGCATCACTTGAGTCTCATAGCCACAGGGATCCTGCAGTCTTCAGGGAGGAGGTCTGTGCCCCAGGCAACTCCAAGGCCAGCAATGATGTAAGCTAAAACTTGTGTCCTAGTAGGGTGTGTGCAGGTCTCTGGATGATATTGGAGCAATTTCAGACATGCTGTTTGTGAATTTTGGCCTGAATGAAAGGACCTTTGGTTTCTGCCTAGTGCTAATCTCTTCATAGTGACCTGGCACTGAGCTACAAGGCAAAATCCTGTGCTAACATTTGTGCCCTGCACTACAGCTGGTGGAATCTTGCTTTCCACTCTGCTGCATGAGATTTGGTAAGGGATGATGGAAGAAGTCAACTGCATAGGTAAAGCAGTTCCACTGGCTCAGTTTGTGGGTATTGACTTTAGGGCAGGGGTTGTAAGGCTCTGCCTAGTAGTAGGTTTCACTATAGTGGTCTTGGTACTAACTTTCAGATCTAAGGCCTAGACTTAACCCCTCCCCAATCCCATGCAGGTGATAATCGCCTCCATGCTGCTTGGAGTTGGGAGAAGCATGATATGGGCATCTTTTTCCTTCCTACTTTGTTCAATATATATTTTCCTCTTATTATACTAAAACCACTTAATCTCTCACTTGACTTCCTTAGCTCTTGCAAAGATAGACTGGTGCATGAATAGGTGTTCAAAGGCATGTTTGTGAGGAGAAAATCAATAGAGGATCTTCCTCAGTCTCCACCTTGTTCTGCCTTTTAGTCCTCAAGTTTTATATTACTTGTTTTCTCTTTTTTGTAGTTGTATGACAAAGTAAGTTCATATTTCCTGGTCCCAAACAATGTAATTATTTTATTGATATAGACTTTAGGAGCTACTTAATAAATATTTGTTGAATGAATTATAATTACAAAATCTTTCATTTGGGTAGTACTTTACAATTTGCAAAGCACTTTAGCATATCTTATTGAGCTTTACTGTAGCACAAATAAATTGTTAAAATAGGTGTTTTATTAAGCCTCATTGTTTTATAGCTGTACTTCATATATCCTGTCAGATATGGGAAGGCATATATGCAGAGAAAGCTAGAGAAATAACTATGCAGCAAGATTCCCCACATGTATGCTTTGCACTACTTCTAAGTTTTTTATATCAGTACATTCTTTGAAAAACTTTGTTCCTATTTATATTAAAAAGAGACCACATGGTGATTCAGAAAACTTTTTCTTTTTTCTTTTTGGGTTCTCTAACTTCATAAGGCATGGATGAGGCCAGTCATCATATAGAATACAAACATAAATATGATGAGGTTCTTATCTTCAAAGAGGTTAAAACTCATTTGCTTTCTCCATCCAATTCTCTCCCCTAGCATTCTCAGTAGACGATGTTCTTTCTTCTTTTTTCCTATCTTTTCTTTCTCTTCCTTCCTTCCTTCCCCCCTCTCCTCCTCCTCCTCCTCCTCCTCCCTCTTTTCTCCTTCGTTCCTTCCTTCCCTCCTTCCTTCCTTTCTATCTTTCATTTAGACTGTTGGGTGGCCAGCTGAAGCTAGGGCAGCTTTTCCTCTTCTTAGAACTGTCTGTGCTTGGTGGCACAAACTCCTTTTCATCTGATTGTCTTTTTCATGCAAAGGAGAGAGGCAAATTATTCAGTAAGAATCAGTGGACTGAGAGTATTGAAACACTCTCTTAACAACAATGTCAAGTTTCTTTATCTGTTCATGGAACACTTGAAAAATGAGAAAGAACAGCAGAGCTTCAAGAGAGAACAGAGAAAGAATTGGTTTCAAGTGCTTTTATAACCAGAAGAGGGTGTTAACATGCCTAGACATGTTAAATTTCTATGAAGAAAATCAGTGAGTGACACATCCAGTTGCAGCACCCTCAACTCTGATTGAACAATTATTTGAGATCTTACAAGGGAAGGGTTCTGAATTATAAAAAGTATTTCATTATCCCTGCTGAGAGTCAATGCATTTGAAACATTGGAGGCGAAGCCAGCAAAAGAAATAGAATATCTGCATCACCACTTACACTCTTTCAAACAAGAATTATGATGCAGTTGCATGAAAGTATATTTTATGTAACACTAATTTAATTAAAATGTGTATAATCTTATAAACTTGAAAAGGGCAAGGTCTGACCATTGGTACAGACCATGTCATTTAAAATACTACCTGCTATTGATATAATATTATTCTTCTGAGGACTGTAAAGCAGATTAAATTTTACCTCTTGTGTGGGCTTTTAGCATCTTGGCCAGATTTACTTTAACCTGTATGTTATTGTTGTTGTTGTTGAATCAAGGTCTGACTCATAGTGACCCTATGTACAGCAGGCAAAACACTATTGTAGTGCTTCTCTGCTATTCATAGGGTTTTCAATGGCTGATGGACTTTTGGGAGTGGGTTGCCAGGTCCTTCTCCCAAGCCTACAGCATCTGGTGTTCCCAGGCCCTCTCCCATCCAAGTACTAACAAGGACTGACCCTGTTTAGCTTTCAAGATCTGACGGGATTGGGCGCCACAGTGGAATGGCTGCAGGCTTTAACAAATATAGAAGCCTGGAAAACAATCAGAACTCACTATAAATGGAGTTTTATCAATTTGGTAATCTTCAATTTCTTGTTGTAAGTCTGGACAACAGCAGGTAATAAACACTAAACCTAAGCAACTCATCCACCTGGGCTGTGTCTTTTTGTAATACTGCCACATGTGTGTAGGGACATAATTCCAAGTTGAGCCCCAACACTGCCACATATCATTTAATCCTTATCCTAGTAACACATTAAATGGGACAACTTTAACCAATCACTTCTTCGACAGGTCTAGGAACTCTACTCAGAAATTGCAATTTATTCCAAAGTGAAAATCTGGTGAAGAGGCTCTACAACACTCTCCAGCATTGTATCAAGGCATTATTTTTAACAGAAGTTCTATTTAAACCATTTATATCTCATATCAAGAATATTATTTTAGGGTGGAGATACCATACCAAAGAACAATGGAGTCCTTATGATCTTAGGATTTATGCAAGAGAAAGCACATTGTTACTATGGGGATCAGTAAATAGTACTGATCTGAGACACTAGTTCTCACTGCCAAGACATGGGTGGGAGAAGGTGGTTCCCATACACTGTTTTCTCTAGACTAAAAATACAGTATGAATTCTATTAAAGAGCAATTAAAAATTCTCAGTGATTTTGCCATAAGGAACATACCCTATCATTTTCAGAACAATTAAGCAGTGAGCCTCCTATATACAACTTTGAAATTATATTTGCATGCAATATTAATTATGCTCGTACTGTCATGTCAAAGTGTTGTTGCAGCTATAGCTTTTTTTAGTGTTGTTTCAACTAGAATTAATTGTTTATGGAGAGTTATGCATTACAGACAGAAATTATTTTTTAAGCATTACAATACAAATTTAGTACACTGAAGTTAATTCTTGAAAAAGTGTTTTGGTTGATGAAACACTGCTCCAAATGGTTGTGATGAAACTGAATTCTATCAGTGTTGATTTCATGATCTCTACTCAAAGTATCCCTTTTTAATATTTATTTTTAAATAATGTGTCAAGATAAGTTTATAGGATGTTATGTAGCTTGCAAAGTAATTTTATCACCAGTAATTTTGCCTGAAATACTTCACAACACTGTGATAGAGTAATTAGTTACCAGTCTCTCTTCATATGAAGAAATTAAGAATGAAAAATGCTAACATATTTCCCAAAGCTGCATAGATAATAAGTGTATTGATTGATTACTAGGCACCACAATCAAAATACTCATTCTAGTATACTGTGGTATTAGAAAAAAAACAAGATACTTCTCATAGAGTAACTCTTAGAAGCTCTGACATTACATCATCAAGACTTTTGGATACAATTCTGGGACAATTAACACTAAGGTTTTATCCAAATTATCAGAAAATTCTGTTGAACAAAATAGCAGTTACTTTAAAAATAGCCCAGTGTCTAGAATTTGGTGTCATTATGGTCCTATAAAGTGTATTCACTTTAATAGAATTCAGCACATATCAAAAGGAATTAATTTTGAGTTCAATTTTAATTATATACAAATCAAATTTTATCCTTCTATTTAGAAACTAGGTCTCCTCCTCCTTCCTCTACATTTTCTTCTCTTCTTCCTCATCCTCCTTTTCTCCAATGATTTCTTCTGGCTTATGAGCCTTAGAAGTTTATCATTGCAAAATGTAACCTACTTTTTTTTTTTTTGCAATACTTTGATGGACGTCAAGGTAGTAAAGCCAGGTAGTGAGAGAAAAAAATATATTACTATTCCTCTCTCTGCCTTCCTTTAGTGTATGCTCTTTATATAGAATATTCATTGTGCTGCTTCCAATTTTAAATTAGTATAATTCATCAAGAGATCAGCAATAACCAAAGTACATGCATGTTGATTGATAGTGCTTCAGAAGTTCTAAGTACATGCTTCCTCTTTCTTAAGCATCACTCCTTTTCATGCAGGCCTGTTGCTCCCTGAAGATTCATTTATAAAAGCTGTCACTAAACTTCATTAGGAGCTCATTTTTCTCACTGTCCCTGGAGGAGAGACCTCTGTTTCTTCCCACTGCCCAGATCCCTAGAGTTAAATGTTTCACATCTCTTCTGAGCTTCCTCTTCATCTTACCCTTTATTCCCATAAGCCACTCCATGACCTACCACGATTTTTATTTTTTGCTTAAATTAGAATTGGCTTCTCATGTTTGCAGTCAAAGAATCTTTCTTGATATATAATAATATAAGGGGAAAAAGTGTTATAATTACTAGTGTTTTTCCATTTGTGAAATAATTTAAAATGACCATTTCAACATCAAGCATTATTTATTATAGCATGATTATATTTTCCTTAAATTACTATTATTCAGGTAGTGAGATCCTGTATATTTTGCTGACCTCACCTATTTTTCATGATCTATATTCATCTCCTCCACTTGTTTTCTTGGCCAAATGATATGTTTGTGTATAAAAACCTCCTGAAAATCTGTATTTGCATCAATGGTTCCTAAACAATGCCACATCCACCTATATTCAGGACATCTTATTTTGATCACACATCAGTCATTGCCATGCTGTTTTAGGAGGCAGAAAAAGGAAAGTACTAGTTGCTTAGGTAGTTTATCTAGATTAAGGACAAAAGTTATTTAGCCTTTTCTCTAGTCTTGGGAATCCATTTTCTCTGCTAATTAAACTACCCTAATCAGATCAACAATCTCCCTTTTTCAGTGAGACAGTTAAGAAATCCAAAGGGCAGATGAGCGGCCTTCCCCTCCTCTGTGCCATCTGCTAAAGTGAGTCTTGGCTAATAGTCACTATGGGGCCAAAGATAAATGTGCCAATATGGAAAGCATATTCTTGGTACGTTTATTTATTCCTGATTAGGACTTAGAGCTTTCCCTTTCAAATATTGTCACTGAGTTTGTAGAGGCATCTTGCTATCTTTGGAAATGATGGGTGGTGGGATTAGTGAGCAAAGGTTAAAGATGGGTAACTCACTACTATTTTCCCTAAGATCTAAAAATCAGCTCATCTCTCCCATATCTGTACAAAAACAAAACCACAATTCCCCAGGGGCCTACATGTGGTTCAGGGCCAGAAAACAACCGCAAGGACAATTATATATATTCTTTATTAGTTACATAAATTTTCCCCTCTTCCCTTTTCTAGCATGATTGAAAGGAGGGATGATAAAAACTTAAAGGAAATTCATTAGGTTGGGAACTTCTTATTTCCTGTAATCTGGCCTGCTTGTCCTCCTGTGCCTTCATGTCACATCTTATCACAGCTTACACAATTACCAAGATTTGGAACAGAGCTATTCAATACATATCTTTTCTCTCCACATTACATCCAATATGGTTTTTACTCAACTAAAGACTAATTCTCTCTCTTTGCTGATTTAAATCTGTCAGAGGCTTCCCAGAGCTTGGTCGTAGTTAAACTCAGATTCCATAGCTCAGTGTACAAATTCCTTCATGATTTAGCACCTGCCTGTTTTCTTTTTTACTTACCTTCTACCCTTGTCTGATAAAGCCTTCATAGATGTCAATTTCTCTCCATATATATATATATATATATATATATATATATATATATATATATATCTCCAGTTAATTCTCATCCTTAAAGACCAAGTTCATGAAAAAGTGTCCTGCTAACCTCTTAGTAATAAAGACATTTTCCCCTCTGTCCTCCAAACACCCCCGGCAACTATCTTAGCATGTGTCATAAAGGATTGTATATGCTGGGTCATGGCTGTATATCTTCCACTAGATATGAGAAAAAATCCTTTGAGAAAAATGAGTACATCATTTGATCTTTGTATTTTCCAGCACTTAGAAGTGACAATTAACTGTAAGAAGATTAACCTGGGCACAGTGGTGCATTCCTGTCATCTGAGTGACTCAGAAGGCAGCAGAGGCAGGAGGATTACAAGTTTGAGGCTAGAGGGCTGGATGTGCAGCCCAGTGCTAGAGGGCTTGCAAAGTTTATGTGAAACTCTGGGTTCATCCCCCAAGTACCAACCAACAAACAAAAAAGATTAAATATGCTTTTGGAATTAAAAGGAGGTGAATGTGTCAAAAAAGTAAGTAGATAGATAGATGTAAAGAAATATCTGAGGTTTGTCGGGAAGGCAGACTAACAAAGTATACCTTCCTGTGAATAATTCATATTAGTTAAATATTTTCATCTTCAGTCTTACCTCTAATCTTTCCATTCTGCTGAAACTATGCTTTTTCAGGCATAACCTGCTGATCATAAACTTTCTCCAAGACTTTCAAGGTGCTCATTTCTCTCCATAATATATACTTGTTGGATATCATGTATTCTTGCTTAACTAAGCTATCTCATTTACCTAAACCAATTACTTAAAAATTTCCATCTCTTCTAATAGCTTCTTCCCCAATTACTTAGAAATGAAAGTAAATTTCTATTAGTACTACTATATCTAAACATGGAACTCACCACTCATTTCTTCTGCCTCAAATATGGGCAACCCCATTGCCTCATTAGGTTACAGCACATAGAATAAAAAGGTGGAGCTTCACAGAGAACTATGTGTGACCTCTTGTTTCTCCACTACCTATCTGTGCCATGTAGGGTGTGTCACCTCCATCTTTAATCTCTAGGCTCTTTTCCAGAAAGTTATAGGTTATAGTCTCTTAATTTTTTTTTTCTTTTTGCAGTACTTAGGGGTTGAACTGAGGGCCTTTGTAAGTGCTTTACTACTGGGCTGCACCCCCAGCTCATTTTAAAATTTTATATCTTGAGACAGGATCTCACTAAATTATACAGGCTGCCTCTGGCCTCAAATCTGATATCCTCCTGCCTCTGCCTCTTAATTTGTAGGGATTGTAGGCATAAGCCACCATGCCTGGCCATGTGTGGTTTTTATTGTATGAAAAGATGAGCTCCATAATTCTTCTCTTTGTCCTATATGGAGTAAATTTTCTGTAGATGGTAGACTAATGAGGAATAAATACTTCGAATTAACATGAAGACTCTTTCAATTGATATTGGATATGCTGATTTCATTTGGTTTCATATTCCTAAATTGTAGAGTTCTCCATATTTTAAAGAAAATTAACTAAAGAGTATGCAAGACATGAATCTCTGAGTTCTAGTGGTAAAGAGTATTTTATTACAGTTATAATTATGCTACATAAATTGATGTGAATATTGAAATCACATAATATTCTGTAGAAATTTCTTATTTTTGCCCTTTAAATACAGATATGGATATAAATGGGAAATAACAAAAAACTCAGGCTTAACCCAAGCATTTGTCTAATTTGTCCTTCCTTTTGCCCATTTACTTCATCTTTTCTGGTCATTTTTTTCTATGGTTTTGTAATCCCCTGCCTGCACATTCCATGTTTCCAACATCATTAATTAGACTCCTCTGGTCTACTAAATTTAATCCTCCATGGTTTCTTGGGGAGATATATATATATATCAATATATATATACCAAATATATATATATATATATATATATATATATACCAATATATACCAATATATATATACCAATATATACCAAAAATATATATATTTATATATATATTATATATTATATATATTATATATATATTTATATATATATTATATATATATATATAATATATATATATATTTTTGGTATATTCTCCACTTTCTTCCTTAGATCTATTCTTCCCCTTTCTGCTAGGTGGTCTAGAGATTGGACCTAAGAAGAGAGTCACCTGGATTTCCTTGTACTCTGGCTTTCAAGTGGGCTCAGTCAACAAGAGGGAGTAGACAGATTCTAAGAGCAGAAGAGGTATAGTGGTGGTTTATTGTTATTGCTAGGTGTCCAACTCATAGTGACCCTACATATAATAGGCGAAAACAGTATTGTTAGTCCATCCCTGATATTTATCAGATCTTCAACAGCTGATTGGTTTTCTGGGAGTGGGTTGCTGGGTCCTTCTCCAAGCCTACCACACCTGGTGTTCCCAGATGGTCTCCTATCCAAGTACTAACCAAGCTGGACTCTACTTAGCTTCCAAAATCTGATGGGATCGGATGCCACAGTGGTATGGCTGCAGGCATAGTGGTAGTAGATCCTTCTTACTACCAGCTCATCCCTTGTCTGGCCATGGTCCTAGCAAAACTGCCCTTCATATGGCCACAACTACTATTGGACAAACCCACAGTTACAATTCCATCTCTCATCATGCCTCATTATCATTCTTCCTTGCCCTTATGCCTTTATGTGTATGAATGATAAAGGCTTCCTGATATCAGAGTTCCTGGGTGCTTCATATATCCTTGTTGATTCCTGTACCCTGCTCTATCTACAAGAAGCCCCTTTCTTAAATCCTTTTTGGCTAAACTTTTCCTTCTGAGATCTGCCTGATTTGGCTTCAATATATCCTCAGTGCCACGAAAAAAAATATTTACTTGGCAAGATTTGGTGCCAAGGACTGAAAATGGGCAAGAGAATGAGAAAACTTACTAAGTGATAAAACTGAGATTCCCAGAGGTTTAAATTTGTTGCCCAAGATCACATGATTAATCAATTCATTCAAGTATTTATTGACACCTGGACTCATCAAGCAGTGGAATTTGTCATTCCTCACTATTTTCTTGCTTTCCTCTAGTGAGGAGAGCCTAATCCAATCACTATCTGTTTCCTCCCAGACTGCTTGCAATAACAAGGTATTACATCACCCATGCTTTCCATCATCTGACTCATCCTCTACATTGGGGTCCA
>VMDO01033820.1:0-17576 GCA_007922755.1 Pedetes capensis
CAATTGCCAAATCATATAGTAAGGGTATGCTTAGTTTCTAAGAAAATGCTTTCCACTGACTTTCAAATCTGGCTTTCAAAATGGCTTAGTATTCTGCATTCCCACCAGCAATGACTGAGTATACCTGTGTCCTCAAACCTTTGCCATCATTCTGTGCATTCAGAGTTTTGGCTTTCATCATTCTAGCAAGTACGAAGTGGTATTTTGTGGATATTTTAATTTGAATTTCCTGATGAGAAATTATGTGGTATTTCTTTTTATATGTTCATACCTAAGCTTTCTTGAAATATAAAAATTATGTCTTTGAAAATATGTCTAATCTAAATTGAGTTATATCTAATAATCAGTTGTAATTGGTTGGCATTACTTTTCTCAAATAGCAGAGTCTGATTATAACTGGTCCCCTATTATTTTCTGTCTCCCAAACCTATCAATACACTTTTAGCCTTTCCATTTATCTTTCAAAGAGGCATCAAAATATTTAGGTGAAAGTTACCAATATCCACAAAACATCAGATGCTCTGTTTATATTTTTCCAGATTGTTATTGAAAATGAAAGTTCATGCTGTTTCTCAAGAAGAAAAATTATGCATCTGATTGGACCACTGTTAGACTGTGTTTACAAATGGACAGAATCAATATATTCAAACAAACTCAGTCAGAGATTTCTGTCAAAAGAACTTATAATCAATCCCTTTTTTATTAACTAAGTATGCACACTATTGCTTTATGTCCCAGCATAATATGATTATACAGAAAATAGCAAGAATCCAAGCCTAAGATACAGGCTCATAGTAAGTACAATAGAAATTCTATTGAAATCTTAAGCCTAAACTTCATTGGAGTGTTAGATGGATGATACTGGGTATTACCCTAGATAAGAATGAAAATGCACCTCGTATCTCACTGACTTTATGTCACATCTCCATGTATATGTTCAGGAATCTCCCAGAAGAGCAGGATGACTTGAGCACAGTTTTTTCTCATGGCTATAATTACATCTTAATGTGCTCACATTTTACCCTAAATTGTCACAGCTAGTAAGGACATCATGTTTGGAAGAGTGGCAGGTCAACGGAAAAGAGGAAAACCCTCCACCAGATGGATTAACACAGTGTCTGCAACAATGGGCTTAAACATAAATAAGATGGTTTGCCTGGCACAGAATCGGCAAGTGTTTCGATCTGCTGTACATAGTATCGCTATGAGTCGGACTCGACTCGACGGCACCTAACAACAACAACAACAACAGTAAGATGTAAATATAATATATAGATCACTGATTTTATTTCACTGATTATCTGTATAATTTAACATTATACAACTATGGACTAAAATCTGTAGAGGAAATCTTTCATTTCACAAAATGTATCTGTTTTATAATATAAATTAAATAGAACAAATGACTTGGCATGGTTTACAGTAAAACATATGGGTTTTTGTTTTGCTTTGCTTTGCTTTGCAGTAGTGAGGGTTGAACCCTGGAATCGGACGCGTGCTCTTTACAAGCACTCTACCACTGGGCTGCATTAGTTATACAGGCTGCCTCTGGCCTTGAACTTGGAATACTCCTGCCTCTGCCCCCCAAACTGCTGGGATCATAGGCATGCACCACAGCACTGACTTAAAACTTATCTCTTATCATGAAGCAGTATTTCATTATATATGGTGATCATTTTAAATTGAGCTGTTAGTAATAAGTTTATTCTGGGCTGAATGAGTCAATAATAATGGATCCTTGTTTTAAAAGTAGATTGAGAAAGAAAAAGCAAGAAGGAAAGAATTTAAATTGAGAAATTGTTAGCATATACAGTTCAATATCTGTTGGAATCTGGTGACTTTACCCTTGTATATTTGTACATAAACAAAAGGGTGGGTTACTAAACAAATACATGAGCATACAAATGGCAGGACGGTTACCTGAAATTTTTTAATTTTCTTGTAGTAAAAATGCTGAGGATTCCTTGAATAGGAAATTTTCTACATGCTAAATTCAAATGCTTCTTGTTTTGGCTGTAACAGAATATCTAAAAAAAATTACAATGTGTTTGGATCTAGCTTTATTCAGTCGTGATAGAAGCCTACATTAAACAGAGCACAATATAAGACTATTCTGTTTGCTTTCTCTTCTTTATATTATTAATATAAAACCACTTTCCTCAAAATTATTTTACTGCAATGTATTCTTTCGTTGATACATTACTGATCTCAAACATTACTAGTGGAATATTTATTTCTGTCATTTTTAACTCTGTGGATGATCAATGATCTCCATGTGTTCATAATAATTGTTACTTTAATAATCCCTTTCATATGTTTCTCTTTCTCGTTCTCCTTTATTTTTCATTGTCACTCACTATTCACTAAATCAAACATTCATGATCTCTTGCTAAGAACAATATCTTAATTCATTTTGCTATTTATAGGACAATAGTGCCTCGAGTCAGTCTATCTCCATGGTACCGCCAGGATACTCTTCTAAGCAGAGTTCAAGTCATATTGCTAAACAATATTCAGTTGTTCTCCCTTGACCTTTCTGTATGCATGCATATAGATTCCTGGACATAAATGTCTGTTTTATAATGTTGGGGAAAGAAAGAGATTGATTATTTTTAGAATTTTTTAACAAACTTTGCTTGGAAAAACTTTATTCTCCACAGAAAACATTCTCAAGTACAAAACTGCTATAATACTTCATTGTAGGTGCTTTATTCACCTTCTGTATAATAAGGAATAAAAATTAGGAAATATTCATAATAATGGTCCTAATGTAGCCTCTTCCAGAGTGCATCTTTTCAAGAAGACTTCAAGAAGTTAATATATAATCAGCTTTTAATTTTAGATGACTTCTCATATTTCACCCACATTTTCTCCAACATTTTTCTTTCTCTTGTACTTACAAATTTTGTCTTTTGCATCTAATGAGTTTACCAGTATTCATGCTATGCCCTGATGTATGCTTATGCCTTTAAAAACTGATCACTCAGAGTTTTGTTTTTGTATCTTTAAAACTATGTACTTCCCATTGAGTGTTGGTTTGAATTAAGAAATTAAACATAACTATTAGCTTGGCAATGACAGCTATGGCAAGCTTTCTACCATTTACTCTATAAAATCTTCAGAATGATATCATTCCTGCAACTGACTTGTATATGTGTCAAACAGCAGTCAGTTAGTTTCAATGTAGATTAGGTTTCTTTAGAGTCTGGTGAGAACTTGAGCAGGTTTGAAGTGGGTTTTTATTATTTTTTCTTTTAGCTGTGTTAAGAATTAATGTTTTAAAAAATCCATTACTGCTTTACAGCAGCATTTAAGCTATTCTTATTTTCTTGATCAGCCAAATAAAATGTGTCACTGGAATAATTTCTAAGGAGAAACAGCTCCATCTAAAGGCCATGATGAATTATTTTACTCTTCATTTTAATTTCCATGTTTTCAAAAAACTATTGTTAAAATGATCTTACTGTTAGAAACAAAGGTTTCTTTACCTTTAACTGAAGACTATACTTAGCATGAATATTTAAATGGGATATGTGCAATGCCAAACATACCTGTTTCTGTTTGATGGCACTGAAAAACAATATCTACCATTTATCTATCTTTATCTTTTTATCCATCTCTATCTATATGCTGAACACATTTTCTACCTTATACTTAACTAGACAGAAACTAGACTGTGCAATTACCAACATTTTATACATATCTTTAGCAAAAAAAGATAAAGATTCAATTTTGCGCTGAGTTTGAGATAGTACTTGTGCTTTTGAGCTACAGCCATGTCTACTGCAATACTAAAGTAGCTCTTTAATATTAGGGAAAAGATTATCTGACTACAATTGGTTGTACATCATTAGTGCTATTTTATTTTTTGATAAAGATATAATTGATATTATGTGTTTTCCTGAGAGCAAATGATTTCAAGCCACTTATTTCATGCTTGATCTTCAAGAGGAATAATTATTATAAAAGAATTCTCTGAACACGTGATAGGAATGCACGTATTGCCATACTTATTTCACAAGGTGGTTTTTCTCATTTAGACACTGTCTCAAATGAAATACTCATATAAAATATTTTCCATGGCCTCTCATTTTTACAATAGGTACAAAAACATCTCTCAGGGAATTTTTAATCAAGTCTTTTATAGAGCTCTTATCAAGGTTCCACAAAAGAATCCAACAGAAAGATGATTGCTTTTTGGTTGACAGGAACCCAAAATGAAAGAGAGAGAGAGAGAGAGAGAGAGAGAGAGAGAGAGAGAGAGAGAGAGAGAGAGAGAGAAAAGAAAAAAAAGGAAAAACGAGAATACAGAAATAAAGGAAGAAAGGAGGCACCTTTTCATATGGGGATTTCTGAAGCATTATGCTCCTGTTTGCCAGCACAGAATATCTTATTGATATCTTACTCACCAACCAAATCTCTCCCATGAAGAAATAAAATGGAGATTATTAACTGGCTAAAAGGAGAAGCAAGTTTAGTTTAGCAATGACCAGAGTCATCATTTTGACATGTCTCTCTGTATCAGGATTTCTGTCTAGCCAATATATCTGCTGTCAGATTCCTAGCATCTGGAGCCTAACCTTTCTGTACCAGAGCCTCAGGAAATGTTGCCTGCACAGTTTTGAAGCTTGCCTGTCCGCTACCTGTCTCCTCACTGACAGCCACACTTACTATTTCCAGATCAGGTAAAATTATTATCATTGTGGAAACAAACTACTGTGAACTGAAGTTCTCTAAAGAAGTTCCATTTATGCTAAAGATCCTGCAGAATGCTTGACCTTAGCTGACTAGAACATCATGATTGTGGAGAGATGAATTGTTGTAGTTCGAGAGCCAAAATTATCTTGGGCTGTCTTAGGCCCTTGAATAACCATTTTTCTTAACTTTGTATCTGCATTAACGTTCTCATAATTCATGAAAAATTTTCTCAGAATGTCTCATTAAGTTTAGCAGCCCTCTAGCTTCCACTAACTCTAATGTTGTAAAATAATGTCTGGAACCTAGAGAAGTGATTTCCCCACTTTTCTGTAGTCCAACTACCTGATAGTCCCACTAGTGTAATTGGTAAGTGTATTGATTCTGACTTGCTTTTGCCCTATGGCTATGAAACTTCATGCAACCTCTTCAGCAATGGAGCAGGTATTCAGGATAACTTGAATCAGCGTTCCTGTGCCATGACCACTCATATTTAGCTAGAATAAAGTATTTTCTTATTTCTTTAAAATCAGAGTTGTTGTTTTATGTTAACACTACTCTATCTCAATAGTGTAATAGTGAATAGTGTAATGAACTGTGGTTTATGGAACAATAACATCAGGTTTATTTCATTTTATTTTAGATTTATGCCAAGGGCAGATCTCATTATGATAGTTAAGGTCAATAGTTTGGATCAAGAATGTCTCCCAAAGGCCCATGTGTTAAAGGCTTGGTCCCTAAAGCGACACTATTAGGAGGTAGTAGAAATTTTAAGGGGGAGAGACTGGTGGGAAGTTTTAGGTTATAGGGGATATAGGTCATAGGGGATATAGGTCATAAGGGGGTTGTGGGATCCCAGTCTTGCCTTCATTCTCTTTCAATCACTTCCCAGCCATGAGGTGAATGTTTTGTTGTTGTTTATTTGTTTGTTTTGTTTTGTTTTGGGCTCCACCACACAGTTTCCACCATGATGTGTTGTCACAGGTGCAAAGTAATAGGGCTAATCAATGACTAACTAAAACCTCCAAAACTGAGCCAAAATAAATTATTTCTCTTTATAAGTTGATTTACCTTTGATATTTGTTATGTTAATGGAAAGTTTACTAGCACATTAAGAAAATGAGATACTTTGAAATACATGAATCTGTTATGATTCTCCATATCATTTTTTCTATTTCTCTTAGAGTCAGTACAAACAATGTTTGATATAAAGGGAGCTAGCATGAACCAGCTGTTTATTAAATGCCAGGTCCTGAGAATTTAGCAGTGATAAGATATGGCCCCTATTCTCAAATATTTATAGGGACTTCATAATCTCAGTGTTAACAGTTGAATTAATTAAGTTTCACAGTAGTAACATATAATCTTGTTTTCAAATTAAATAACTTTCTGTTTCATCACTTTTTTATTTTATCATTTTTGGGCAATTTACTTACCTGTGCCCTAATTTCTCATCTATTAAATGGCAATCCTAAAAATATAAGCCATTTCATACTGGTTGTGCAAACTAAATGAGTTAATATATGAAGCACTTACAGCAGTGCCTGTCAGTGCTCTATAAATATCATTGTTATTATTATTGTTGTTATTGCTCAAAATCACCCAGCAGTTAATGGCCCATGATTGAAACACAAGTCAGACTGCAATCAAAGAAATTTCCACTTAATATAATTTCCATACCAACTCGATGGCACCTAACAACAACAACATTGTACTGTGGAAGGAACTCTATAAATATATTCTGAACATGCTCAAGTCAATCAGATCTGTTTCTCTGTACTGAAACTTCAGAAAAAGTCACATTATTACCCCATATTTTAGTTTTCTCATACACACAGTGAAGATAATACTAGGAAGTACTTCATGGAGATGTTGAAAGATTAAATGAGAAAAATGTGAATGAGTCAGCAAACTGTAAGTTTAAATTTAAAATTCATCAGTAATGTGTCTTATTAATACAAGTATTTTCATGATATTGACAATATTTAAGGAAGCTTTCCTTTCCAATTGTCTTATTTTTTCAGTACTGGAGGTTGAAACTGGTCCACCAATGAACTGTACCTTCCTCTTCTTTTATATATTTTTTAATTTTGAGATAGGGTCTTGCTAATTTATAGGCTGCCTCTGGCCTCAAACTTACAGTCCTCCTTCCTCAGCCTTCACAGTAGCTGGGATTACAAGAGTGTGGCACAATACCTGGTTAATCCAATTGTATTTTAATATTATAGCAAATTCCTTTTATCTGGCTGAGTTTAGAAACAGAATCCTGCCCTTTTCTTTTTTATTATTAATTTTTTCTTTTACATCTTAATAGGTTTCATTATGACATCTTCATATATACATATCATTGTACGTTGTTCATGTTCATCTCTTCTTTTACCCTCTCATAACCCTTCTTCCCTCTTCTGGTCTTCTTCTCTGTTCTGCTTCCTCCCCACCAATGATCCCTCTTCTGCTTGCATGTCTTGTTTCTATATAAATATAGTTGTTGGTTGGTAGGTGTCCTCCAGTTGGACCCAACTCAAAGTGACCCTATGTACAACAGACTAAACACTACCCACACTGTGCCATGCCTGACTCTATGTCGGTGCTTCTCTGCTATTGTGTGGTTTTCAATGGCTGATTGTTTTTTGGGAGTGGACTACCAGGTCCTTCTCCCAAGCTCACAGCACTTGGTATTCCCAGGGAGTCTCCCCTCCCAGTACTAACCGGGCCCCACCCTGGTTAGCTTCTGAAATCAGACGGGATTGGATGCCATTATGGTAGAGTCGTGCATTATATCAATATATACATCTTAAAATACAAATTATGGGCCAGGCATGGTGGTGCATGCCTGTAATCCCAGCAACTTAGGAGGTGGAGGCAGGAAGATCACAAGTTCAAGGCCAGAGTGAGCCTGCTCAACTAAACAAGATTCTGTCTCAAGATTAAAAAAAAGTAAATAAATCCAGATTCTACCTTTGAGAGCAAAACATCGTATTTCTCTTCCTTTCCTTCAATTATCCTTTGTTATTGCCCCTTCTCCCCTCTTTAGTCCCCTGTCTCCTCCTACATAGTCCCCCTTCTACTTTCATGGCATATATATTAAAACATTGAATATATACATTGAGACCTAGTGTCCACATATGAGAGAAACTTTGTGATGTTTGTCTTTCTGAGTCTTTCTCAGTCTTATTTCATTTAAAGTGATGGTCTCTGGTTCCATCCATTTTCTTGCACATTCGTTTAGCCGTCAAATTTTTTTCCTTCTGAGATTATATAAAATTATAACATTTAGAACATGAGGAATGGAAATAGAGAAGACAGATATCAGACTAGGGAATAATACTACTTCCAAATAAAAATAAGCTTTGAATATAAAGAGTATTTTACATCTTGCACATTACCTCTGAAAATATTTCTAAATTGTGTAAATTGTGATACATATGTGAATGCATGGTGTGTTTTGAAAAGCTCTTAACAGTAAACTTATTATTTTATCATATTATGAGGTATAGTTTTCTTTTTAACTTTATGCTAATGAGTCATAAAACTTGAATGTCCTTAAAACTCACCTCAAAGTAGTCTTGACAAATATATGTAAGCTTTTATGTTCTGTATGTATTTATAACCTAAAATGCTGTGTGATTCTTTTAAAGTGTTAAGAAGAATCTTCTGAAATACCTTGTGAGGCTATAGTGCTCCCTGAAAGACATTTATCAAAAGAATTTTAAGTTTAAATCATGCTTTCAATTTGTTGTTGTTAGGTATTGAGTCAAGTCTGACTACCACATTGACCCTCATAGGATTTTCAATGGTTGATTGTTTTAAGAGTGGGCTGCCAGGCCCTTCTCTCATTTTTGCATTGCTGGCAAGCAAACTAGCCCTTCAGAGAGTGCAGAGCAGCACTCTTAATTCTTTAGTTAGGTGTTAAAATTTTGTGTTCCTGCTCTGTTGATAAGATAATAAAGAACGTCTGTCAATTAGAAATTTTAGGTTGTAAGTCAGGAAAAAGTAAATTGTCATTGAAAGACTATTATTTTCTCAAACATAATATTTTTATGTTCCAAAATATTCTGACATTTGTCAAATATTTGTGTGTTTGATATAAGTTGGCTAATAAGTACCAGGCCTGCAGCTGTAACCCTGTGGCATCAGATCCCGTCAGATCTCGGAAGCTAAGCAGGGTCAGGCCTGGTTAGTACCTGGATGGGAGACCGCCTGGAAACACCAGAAGCTGTAGGCTTGGGAGAAGAACCTGGCAACCCCCAATCAAAACTCAATCTGCCATTGAAAACCCTATGAACATCAGAGAAGCACTGAAAATAGTGTTTCCTCTGTTGTACAGAGGGTCGCTATGAGTCGGATACCTACTGGACGGCACCTAACAACAACAACAGCAAATAAGTACCAGATCCATTGTGTTAATTTTCTATCCTGTGTAACAAATTATTACAAAATTAGAGTCTTAGAACAACACATATTTATTATCTCACATTTTCTATTATCCAGTCATGTGGCTCTGCCTTAGATAAGCTGTCTTATTTTGGGTGTTACAAGACTGAAATAAAGGTGAAAATCAAGGCTAAGTTCTCATCACAGCCTTGATTGGGGAAAACCTGTTTCCATGCTACCTTACGGTATTGTAAGAATTCGTTTCCTTGCAATTGTAGAATTCATGGTGGCTTGCTTCTTCAAAGCCAGCAACATACAGTGTTAGAAAATGTAACCAAATCGCAAGTGTAGTATACCATTACCTAATTATATTCTATTTGTTCAAAGAAAGTCACAGATTCTACTCACAAACAAGGTGTGATATCAGGGTATAGACATGAGTTGGAGCTCAATGGGCCCACTTCAATGTTTGTATGTGACATTCACCTCACACTCTCAAGAGAATTTAAAATATTGGCTATGATTGAAGTTTTTCATTATGATTCACATCTGTAAACTGAAATTTATATATGCTATTGAATCAACGTTTACCACCCTTCAAAATGACACGGTCAAACACACTTTCAATTTAATTACATTATTACATTCTGTATGTAAACGTTTCATTCACTAGAGCAAAACAGCATTGGGGGAAGTGATGGTACGCCATACATGGTAGACTCAGCTGATTTTATATGGGGTTATGACAACCCTCTGAGTTTTAAAGGAAGCTGATTTTATCATTAACCATGCATAGCAGATTTCAGTTATATAGGCTATATGGGTTTTTGGAACAGATTATGTACCCTCCTTAAAAGAATCCTCATTACTCTCATTATTTGATCAGACAGAATACTTTTACCCTCAAATAGTCTTTTAGCCCTTGTTGTTGTTGTTGTTGTTAGGTGCCCTCGAGTCGGTATTTGACTCATAGCGACCCTCATAGGGTTTTCAATGGCTGACTGTTTTGGGGATTGCCTTGGGAGTGGATTGCCAGGTCCTTCTCCCATCTTTGCGGTGCTGGGAATTGAACTTGAGACCTCAGAGACTGCAGCGCAGCGCTCTACCAACTGAGTTAAATCCAAGCCCTTTAGCCCTTAGACTGTACTTTTTTGTGAAGAAATCATAGACCATTGTGAATTAGTACATTGGGCACCATTTATTCAATTTCTTATGCAAACTGCTTATTGGGAATATCCACACCTCTAACTCTTACGTACACAATTTGTTCTATAAGCATTTTTATCAACATTGTTATTGTTAATACTATCTCAAATTAAGTACCATTATCTGATAGACCTATTCCTTCTCTTCCTTATAGTGTTGCAAGGGCATGCTTTGCACTATGAGATAGTCAGCCACTGTGATAATAATAGTCTTACTTCTCATGCATGCATGTTTTATTCAATAATTGAACAATATTTGTTGAAAATCTATCCCATTCAACACTATAAAATGTACTAGCACGTACAAAGATTTTCAATCAATTCTGTCCCATTTAAGTCATTTAGGGTTTCTGATCTTGTAAAAATCATCAACAAAAGGAGAACAATTACATTAGAAAGATGAAATCATCAAGGTTAAGCTACTGAAGGTAGCAGTCTAGTTCTGGACAAGCTTGCATTTCAGAGGAATTCTTTGGCAATTGAAATTTCCTAATTCTTTTTGTAGTTTTGTTTGACACAATGACATTAGGTTTCTAATTATATTATTTATTTTGTGGGAAACCAAGTCAACAAAATTATAGGGTTAATTTCAACATTAACAGAAGTGAGTTACAGAGAAAGTTCTATGACAGTAACATTATAAATTCCTACTTGGACTAGAGAAGTTTAAATCTAGTCAACTGTGTAATATTAACTAATTAATAATTAATTAGTGTTGATGAGGTATTGTAGGGACATGTTTCAAAAGCAGTGGAAGATTTGGAACTTAATGAGTATTCACTAAGACAGCATTTTGATTAATTCTGCTTTTCGTATTTCATATCACTTAAATATTCATATTGGCATTAGATGGTTTGTCTCCTAAGCAAACTATGGCAAATACCTTAGGTGAATATTACAATTTCCTTCTCAAAAACTGAGAAAAAATTAAGTTTCTGCAATATTGAATATACAAAAATGAATTCTAGCTTAAACATTTTATTGAGAAATAACTTAAAATACAAGTACTCCAGTAGAAATATGGACAAGTGACATTTTCTGATAAATCACCAAAAGAGAAATAAACATGGCCAATCAACAAAAACGTAACCCACTCACAAGCAACCAAAACACTAAAATTAAAATATTTATAACTTTAAAACACCAGATTTGGAATGATTAAATAGGTATTAAAGCCTAGTGATAAATACAAAGTCTAAGAATTAGACATTCTTTTTTTGAATTTTTATTGGTGATTTTTAATGTATAACTTAATGAGTATCATTATGACATTTTTATACATGCACTTCATTGTACATTGCTCATGTTAACTTTACCATTACCCTCTTATGGTCCCCACCCCCATCCTCTCCCTCCCCTCCAATGGTCTCCCTTCTACTTGCATGTCTTTTTTTGTGAGTATATCTATCTATATATGTACCTCCAATTTTGCTATAAGGACAATGTATGTGTTATTTCCTTTTTTTCCCTGTTACACTTTCTTCTTGTTCCCTCTTTCTTTTCTTTAGTCCATTATCTTTCTCTACTTAGGTCCCTTCTACTTTCATGACCTATATGTTTTAATAATGAACATATATTAAAGTCTAACATCCATATATGAGAGAAAATAGTCAATGTTAATCTTCTTGAGACTGGCTTATGTCACTTAAAATGATGATCTCTATTTCCATCCATTTTCCAGGACATGCCATGATTTTTGACTCAATAAAACTTAATTGTGTATATATATGCCACAATTTCCTTATCCAATCATCTGTTGACAAACAACCTAGGTTGACTCCATATCTTGGGTATTGTGAATAACACCTCAATAAACACGGATGAGTATGTATCTCTGCAGTATATTGACTTACATTCCTTTGGATATATACTCAGGAGTGGGATAGCCGGGTCATATGGTAGTTCTATTTTTAGTTTTTTTGAGGAACTTCCATACTAATTTCCACAGAGGTTGCACCAAGCTACATTCCCACCAGCAGTGCATAAGGGTTCTTTTTTTCCTGCATCCTTACCAGCATATGTTGCTGTTTGTATTGTTGATAGCAGCCATTCTGACTGGAGTCAGATGGTATCACTGTGCAGTTTTGAGTTGCATTTCTCTGATGACTAAAATGTTAAATATTTTTTCATTTGATTGTTGGCTATTTGTATTTCTTTTTTTCAGAAGTCTCTGTTCAGAATTACACGTTTTAATCATCTGAAAACTGTAAAATTTTACAACCTCCCTGGAGATTTGAGGTATGTGTGTGTGTGTGTGTGTGTGTGTGCAATTTTAAAACCACATTACCTTCAGGCAGTGAGTTCAGCTCAATTAGTAGCAAGCACTGAAGCCCCAGGTTCAAACACACTGCAGTAAATAAATAAATAAATAAATAAATAAATAAATCATATAAGCTTCCTCAACTGATCAATCTAATTAGAGGACTTTGTCTACCTTGTACTCCTTGTGGCTATCTCTCTAACATTATTCATTGCAATGTTGTCAATACTGAATATTTTAAAGAAATTGAAAGAAACTTAAATATGCAAATGAAAAGAAAATGAATAAATTTACAGCCATGCAATGGGCTACCATATAGCCATTCAGTGGAGAGACGTAGAATATTTAATGACATGAAAATGTACAAGTGGTATTAATGGAACTTTTCTGCAAATGATGCATATTATAATTTCATTTTGCCAACATCCATTCATAGGAAAATGAAGAAGAATTTATGACTATCAAGTTATCTCTAAGTGATGAGCTTATGGATGATATTCATTTCCCATTTTAACCTTTTATATTTTTTCAAAATATTCTGTAATTGGAAAAATAAGTATAAAATTTTCTGAAGTTGAGCAGTTAGTGCTCTAAAAACATCATCAACTTTTTGTTTCCTTTTAAAACTCAGAATGCCTTCCAGATGAATTTTGATGAAGCTGTCAGTGAATAGTAAAACTGTTTCAACTTTTAATTTAGAATGAAATATTTCCAGTATGTTTAATTTGATATACCAGAGTCACTTAACCAGAAGACATGGATCAATAGTCTCCAGATTTATTTTCCTTCCATTTCAATGTGATTTTGAAGCACTTTTGTTTGCTAACTACACTTAGCAATTGATCCTTTCCCCCAATAGTACATCTACACTATTAGATGGTGATAATGACAATGTGACATAAGCATTATATCAGAGAAATATATAAGTAACAATAAAAGATTTTGATTTAAAAATAACAAAGTTTTTAAAAATAGAAGACAAAATAAGAAAGAAATGACATTTTACTATTACCAGAATAATAGTTTATGAAAATTTTTCATAAATGTTTACATTTTGCAAATTTTACCAAGTAGAAAGAGATATAAAACTGTTTTATATAAAACAGATTTAAAAGAGGAACACAGATCCACTATTGTTTTGTGTTGGATGATGGGAGTAAGAGTAACAACACTGTGCTTATAAAATTAAGTCAAATAATTTCAGGAAAATTAATCCTTTCCTTTCTTTAAATCATAAATATAAATTCTCCTTAATGTACATCCCACCTAACCAAATTTTACAAAGTCCAGACCAGGACTTTAGAGGCAATATTGTAAACCATTTCGTAGGTAGATAAATCATCATTTATTACATTATATTACATAGCCATCCAATGTTGTTGTTGTGAGGTACCATCATAGCGACCCCATGTACAGTAGAATGAAACCTTCCCCAATACTATACCATGCAAATGATCTTTTTGAAGTTTAAGACAATTGGTGCAGTCTCTGTGTCGATCCATCTAGTTGAGGGTCTTCCTTTTTTTCATTGACCCACACTTTCCCAAACATGTCCTTCTCCAGGGATTGGTCCTGCCTGACAACTTGTCAAAACTATGTAAAACGTGTAATCCCAGCAGTTTAGGAGGTGGAGGCGGGAGGATCGCAAGTTCGAGACCAGAGGCAGTCTGTGTAATTTAGCAAGACCGTCTCAAAAAGTAAAAAATGGGCTGGGGGTGCAGCTCAGTGGTCCAGCACTTGCATAGCACATAAGTGCGAGGCCCTGGGTTCAACCCTGAGTACCGAAAAAAAAATCTATATAAGACACAGTCTAGCCATCCTTACTTCCAAGGAGCACTCTGATTACTCTTCTTTTTCTAGAATGGATCTGTTCTTTCTTTTGGCAGTCCATAGTATATTCAATATTTGTCTCCATCACTATAATTCAAAAGTATCAATTCTTCTCCTGTCTTCCTTATTCATTTTCCAGCTTTCATAAGCATATGATGTGACTGAAAATACCATAGCGTGAGTCAAGCATACCTTCATCTTCAATGAGATATCTTTACTTCTCAACACTTTAAAGAGGTCTTTTGCAACAGCGTTTCCCAATGCAACGTGTCTTTTGATTTCTTGACTGCTGCTTCCACAGATGTTGATTGTAGAACCAAGGAAAACAAAATCTTGAACAACTTCAGTCTTTTCTCCATTTGTCATGAAGTTGCTTAGCGACCATCGAATAGCAGTTAATAATTAAGTCAACCACAATAATTGGACCCCAGAGTGATCAGACCAGAGATTTGTTGATTAACAGATAATTAAGATAAGACTACTGGAATGTCCGGTATTAAAAATCCATACCAACTGAATTTGTTTTCCTCCTGGCTAATGAAAGGAATAGGCAGAATCACAACTCCTGGCTTTTAGGTACTTCCAACCCACAATGAGAGAAACACACAATGAAGTAAAGTATATAAGTATACCTACAGTCAACAGAACAAATACATTCCACTAATTTATATGCCTAATTTATATATTATATGCAGACTATCAAAGAACATCAGTGACCCCCACTTCCAGTTTTCTTCTACTTAAAATAGCTAAGTAACTTTCTCACCGAAATTTCTACTCTTGCCTTTATCTGCTATTACATCATCAAATTCTGCCACTAGACAGTTTAAACACTGCAACTATATTTATTGAGAGATAAACATTTTGTTGTAACTCTCTTGCTTTGGTTTCTTCCATGACTTCCCATCAGATACAGATAAAATCTCTTCAGGATGGTATACATAACCCTTCTGGTCTCTACTGCACAACTGCCTCATTTGGTTTACCTCTATCACTTCTCCTCTACTAACCAGAAACACTAAAGTACATATGGTTTTCCTAACAAGAAATGTCTATAGGTGACTCCCTACTTTTGCACTCTTTGTTCTGCTTGGAATGCTTCCATGCATGTCTGCTTACAAAACTCTGATCCACTTTTCAAGTCTAAGAAGAATAAAGCTCCAGTTTCCTCATCTATAAAATCTGAATTTTCCTAAGCACTTCTCAGTATTTCTCCAGAAATAAAAGAGGTGATGCATAACTGTTACTTAGTGAAATTATTGCAAAAACTAATTGCTCAAAATGATAGTTTTTACTGTGAGATTTTGGAAATGTTTGAAGTAATTCAATAATCTTGATCTCAAAAAAGTTGAATGGTAATTTTATATTGCAGAAAATAAATTAAGAGATATATCAGCTAACTCCAGTAGTCAGTGTTCAATTTATCTATATCTGCTTCTCTCAAATGCAATAGAATTAGAAATAAAAAAAATTTTAATAAGAAACCAAAATATGATATTGAAGTAATTCAATGTAACCAAGTAATATTTGGAGGAACAAATGGAATTTCTGATTTAAAAATTACCCTCTACTCTGTAATTGATTAATCAGATAATGTCCAAACTCTGCCAATGTGATCCAGTGCACATGGCACTGATGCATTATTATATATCCACAGGAGGATGACTTCACAGAAGAAACATATGATTTTACCTGAAGGCTGCAACACATAATAATTTTAAGTTGTTATCTTCATTGAGTTGAACCAGCATCTCCAAAGAGGTTACACTGTGAGCCCTATAGCTGCATGGGTGTAGCCATGGGCAGTAATCAGTAAATGCATCACTTTTGATCATCCTCAGCAGAAATCCCATTTAATACAGCAACAACAAAGGTAGACAGTCTGCATCTCAGTTTAATGGGTTAATCCTGTCAAAGCCTAAACATGAATCAAGAAGTATAAGAATTATTTTTAAATAACATAAGGAAGATAACCACACAGACAAAGAGAAATATTTTTAAATGAATGAGGATGTTCATTTCAATGGTAAAAGTTTATTACTGATTTGGTTCTTTGGGAAGCACATTGAGATATAATGGATATAATAGACTCTCTGTAACAAAAGCAATCTCTGACTGGGTTAACTGATAAAGCAAATGAGCAATAACCATTTGACATGTTGGGAGCCAGATTTCCCCTTGCTTAAGTGGGAGGTTACCATACAAGCAAAAGAGTATCAGTTAACCCATACTTCCATAAGATAAAATTTTGTTAAATAAAATTTAGTGCTTTGTGCACTTTCTTTTGCCTTTTGCCTTAAAGACCAGACTCATTTCCAAAATTACTAAGATGTGCACCATTTTTAGCCTACAACTTCACTGAGGAAGTTTCATACTTTATAGTACAGTTAAATTGTTTCCTCTCCTTTTGCATTTCATCCTGTGATCTCCTGTTTATATAGTTTTATGAAATAGCACACAATAAAGTTCCCTCTCTGTGGCATATGTTGTATGAGTTTTGACAGGTACATGTTGTTGTATATCCACAAAATAGTATTACGTATAATAGATCATTGCTCTAAAAAATTCCCTAGTAGTTCACATATTTAATTTCCTCCTTAACATAAACCCTTTGTAAACACTAATCTTTTTATATATCTATATATTTTTACCTTTCCTAGAATGCCACATAATTGCAATCATGCAATATTTATATTTTTTCTAATTTCTTTCATGTTCCAATGTGTATATAAGATTCAACCATATCTATTTTTGGCTTGATAGCTTATTTCTTTTGTTGCTGAATGATATTCCATTGTATGGGTATAACAAAGTTGATTTATTCAATCACATATTGAAAACCATTTTTATTAGATGACTCTAGGGTTTTTTTTTCAATTTTAAATATAACATTTTGGTGCAGCATGACTTTTCAGTTTAGTTTGGTTCATAGAAGTTCAACTGCCAGATCTCATGATAAAATCACATTGAGTTTTGTAAGAAACTAGTTAACATCTTCCATAGTAGCCAAATCATTTTGCATTTGTATCAGCAATGAATGATAGTTCCTATTGCTCACATTCTTCCACTATTTGATATTATCTTTATTTTTAATTAATTCATTGGTCTTTTACTTATTAACCAGTCAAAAAGTATGTAGCTGCATCTCATTTTTGTTTTAATTTATAATTACTTGACCACCAAATGAGCATCTTGTCATATGTATTTCCATA
>VMDO01033821.1:0-17575 GCA_007922755.1 Pedetes capensis
CATAACTACTTTTAGAGGCTGCAGATAAAAATACATTTTTCACTGTATATCTTTTATATTCTTTTTATGCTTTTAAATATTCTTTTTATATTCTGAAAATTGTTACCATGTACACAAATTTTTTCACATATACAAAAATATTTTAAGGCAAAAATGTATATAAAGAAGTGCATTTTATTAGTAGAAGTTATCTTGTTAGACATACAAAGGTCATAAAACAGTCCTTGGAATAATTTTTTCTAGGCTTTTCAAGTATGACTCAATTTACAGTTATGCTACCACTAAGATTTTTATCGGGGCTGGAGTTTAACTCAGTTGGTAGAGTGCTGCTCCGCACTTCCTGACGACCTGGGTTTGCTCCATAGCACTGAAAAAATGAGAGAAGGATGTGGCAATCCACTCCTGAAACAATCAGCCATTAAAAACCCTGTGAGGGTTGCTATAAGTTGGATGCAACTTGACAGCACCTAACAACAACAACAACAAGATCTTTACAGTTTAGGAAAACAAAACATATGCTATCAGCAACTTTTGTACAAATTTTTGGAGTGTGTGTATTATCTGTTCTTCAATGTTACAAAATACCTTCATGCAGTGGTTTAGGGTAAAATCCCACTGACAATTTGGAAAGACAGTCAGTGGGGAACCTGAACACTAATGCAACAGAATCTCTCCTGAAGCAAAATAAAGTGTATGCCTCAAAATGCAAGTTAGAAAACACTCAGAAAGGGCACATCAACAGAGGGCAATAAAGAAAAATGAACATTTCCTAATCATCTTCCTTTGTTGACCCTTATATAGAACACCGACGTTCCTGTATCACTACCTCACTGTTTCCCTGAGCTTACTTAGTTTCTGAACCATGCATTAGTACCACTGCAATACCACAGGATTTTTTTTTTTCCCCCCGCTGGAGATTGGACCTAGAGTCTCATACATTCTAGGTAAGTGTTCTAGCCCTGAGCTACACCCCAGCCCCCATTTTTTGACATTTTTTGAATACTGGGAATTGAACCCAGGGCTTCACACATGTTAGGAAGGTACTCTAACACTAAACTGCATCTCCAGCCCATTTTTAATTTGTATTTTTTTTTATTTTGAGACATGTTCTCACTAAGTTGTACAGGCTGCCTCTGATCTTGAAATCATGATCCTCCTGATTCACCCTCTCAAGCAGCTAAGATTAAAGGCATGTAACATACCACTCAGCTCAGTTTTCGGTTCTTATACCTGACCATCAAAGTTATTACTCTAAAGACAATATTCATATATTAACCATATTTTGAAGTATATTTTAAGCTGACTTTTCAATTTATAAAATATGAACAATTCTGTTTTATCATAGATTATTCTTCTAAGACAGAAAAGAATTAAACAGAGTAAAAAAATATGAATTGAATAGTTATCTTGTACCTGTCACTACTTTACCACCCTTCTACTCCAAAGACCTCTTTTCCTTGGACAAGTCTCATCTCCTAAAGCTAGTCCTATCTGATTTAGTCACAAGTGACATCAGATAGTTTCATCCAAATTCTGGCTTTATCCAGCTTGCCTTAGTGCACTCACCAGCACTGAGGAAACTTAACTAGAACAAACAAGTTATAGTGCGTTCTATCTGCATGGCTCTTTTTCCTTTGGACAGTTGCTATGGCATTTCTAAAACTTCCAAATCATTTAAGTCACTATAAGAATAAGTTGGCATAATCAAGTAAATATTGACATTAACAGAAAGGAAAAGCAAACATTTTCTTAAACAAACTCTTCTTTCATTTTTCCAGCTGCATAAGTATAATATAATGTACACGATATTCAATCTTTTATTCTAGAGACTACAAATTAGAAAAGCTATTCTCTCTAAAACAAGAAACTGGAAGCAGCCTCAAATGGTAGACCTCAAATATTTGTTACTATTTAAAATGTGCAAAACTATTGTTTTTGCAGCCAAGTTGGATAAGTGATAGATGTTATAATTGGATAACTTTAGGAAAAATGTCTCTTGGAAGAACCCACGTGTTTGTGAAATTTTTCTTCTTGATAATAATGTTCAGAAATGTGCTGCTGCTCTTCTTCAAGATATGTGTTCCATACATACCATACCAAACCTTTCAGACTATATTCAGTTTTACAAGCAAACCATAATCTTAAAGATTTCAGTGTTTATGATGCCAAGAGTTTACCCCATTTCATCTTGACTAGGCATCAAATAAGTAATAATGTGCTAGTTTCTATGAATCTTGTAACAACTACCCATAAGGGCTTATAAAAATGAAATGTGTTCTCATGCCAAAAAGTTTAAAAAGAAAAACCTAGTACATTTCAACTCATTTCATTTGTATATTAGAAAATAATTTTATTATCCAAATTGTTTCAATATAATTTGACTTCCTTTTATGGATTAAGTTGTTAATGCCCCAATGATATGCTGATGTTCTGGTCCCCAGTAATTTAGAATATGCCTTTGTTTGGAAACAGGATCTTTACAGATGCAATCAATTTAGAATGAGGCCATTATTATGGGCTCAAACCCATTACAGATGGTGTATTTATAAAAATGGGACATTTGGGCACAGAGATAGACATGCACAGAGGGAAGTCGATGTGAAGATGTACATGCAGGATGCCATATGAAGACAGAGCATTGGAATGATGTATCCACAAGCCAAGGAAAGAATGTCTGAGGTTATCAAAAGTTAGGCATAGAGAGTTCCATTCCTTGGAAGCTTCAGAGGAATCATGCCCTTGCCCACACTGTGATTTCAGATTTCTGGCTTCCAGAACTGCGAGTGGATAAATTTCTGTCATTTTAAACCACCCAATTTGTGGTACATTTTTACAGCAGTTCTAAGAAACTGTCCAAGAGACAATCCTAGGCTTTAGCTGGTTGGACATATTTGTGGACAGTAGGCAGAGAAATGTAAAACTTCTGCTGGTTATCCTAACAACTGCATAAAGGACTTGGTGCTCTGGATGACACTGAATTATCATGGTCTTGCTGCAATTCTGTACTCTATACTTGGTCTCCGAACTAAGCTTAATGAATTTTTAAAAATGTGACTTGAAGCTGGATGTGGAGATTGAGGCATGAGGACCAAGGGTTCAAGGCCAGAGGCAACCTGTGTAACTTAGTGAGACTCCATTTCAGAAAAAGTGTGAGTTGACAATTTAGCTTTCTGTATCTTTTACAGTATATAATATTTTGCTCATCTGTTCATACATTTTGTTTGTTTAAAGTCCATATTAAAAGAATTAAGGCAAAATTAGAACATTTCAAATTACTTTTGTGAGACTAGTTTTAAAAGATACAAGAAAGGTATTGAGATATGCACATTAATTTCAGAGTCTATTATTAACTTCCTGTGTGACTTCACATATATTGACTTCAGTTTCCATTTAGGTAAAAGGGGAACAATAATAATTCACATTATAAAAATTAATATAAAACTATTAAGTATGGCAAGGGGAGCTGCAGGTATAATGGCATTATTATAACTCATGGTGGTCTTGCCTGGTACTTGACAACTGAATATCACTATAACTCTATTAAAATGTTCAGAATCAAAATTGTACATCTATAAAAGATGACTTAAAACAAACTTCACTTACCGGGTCCATATTCAGCTTTTCCACTTTTCTTATTGTTTTTTCATAAATAACATTGTTTCCTGGGAAGAAATTGCCTCCTCTTAGGAAGGGAGACAATGGTTCCTGTAATGACAGTAAAGAGCATGTTTTGCTTGGAAAGGTATTTTTTCAGAGGAACCTTAACTTAAGCAAGTATCCAGTTTCTACTAGGCTCTGAGGTAGTAGCAGACTTTAGGGGATAAGTGGAATGGTATCCCAATAAGTTTCTGACAGATATAAAGAAATAGTAATAAAGATAGTCCATTGTATCAACAAGAACAATCTGGATTTCTTCCACTACTTTGTACTAGGTCTTTTGGGGAGATTGAGAGGAGGTAGGAAAGATAATCTTTTTTCTTTCCCTAAAGGAAGATAAGTGAATTTCCTCTGAGATAGATGAACATGAGGTCAACATCATTTAAACTGGGTTCACTGGAAAGTTTCTTTCTATGCAAAAGTATTATCAGAGAAATACAAAATAAACATAATTCAGCACTTCTAAGCCATAAAGTAGGCATAAGTATAATAAAGGTATTTCTCTGGACCACAATTTGGGTGCCCTTGAAGTATACAAATTTACATATGATTATAACCAATGCTAAGACTCAGTACAATATATGTTTTAAATACTGAGAACAGACTAGAAGTTTAAGAGCCACTGAATATCCATATAATCAACTAAATTGCTGTAGAATTAACCAAGTACTTAAGAGATGTCAGCCAACGATATAAATGCTAGTGACATGTTCAAGATCTGAAAGAAACCATAAAAGACTAATAAGAATCAGACTAGGAATCTAAGGTAATTGTAATGTGTGTTACATCCTTTTTCCTTCTTTTGGTTTTCATTTGAGTTCTTACTTATGTAGTGAGAGCTGGAGTTGTTTTGGTTGATGATTTGTCATAAAACAACAATTACAGTCATTGTTGTTTTAATACAGGGGAATAGTACAGAAGTGGGGATGGCTAAGCTTATTACCAATTAATGTGTTTAGAAACATTTTGAAATCAACAAAATATACTCACATTTTGTTATCTACTACTGTAAATATTTTTAGACTAACTGGACTAAAACCCTTGTTTGTTAGGAAAGGAAGACATTCTTGAACCAAAAGTTGTTGTTGTTGTTAGGTGCCGTTGGGTTGGCGTCCAACTCATAGTGACCCTCATAGGGTTTTCAATGGCTGTTTTGGGATTGCCTTGGTAGTGGATTGCCAGGTCCTTCTCCCATTTTTGTGGTGCTGGGAATTGAACTCAGGACCTCAGAGACTGCAGTGCAGCCCTCTACCAACTGAGCTAAATCCCTTATTCCTTTTATTCAAGTGGAATAAAGTGTGCTTCAACTAAATGGCTTTGGATACTGTAGTAAAGCAAATAAAGGTGACTAAATTTGACTAGTTGATGAGTATTTAAATCTAAAGATGGATTATATTTGGTGAGATTCCTCTACAAGCTATTTTGTGTTTGCTTTTGTAAAATAGTCTGAGACTTTTATCATCTGGCCATTTACAGGAAAATTTTACCAATCTCTAGTCTAAATAATACATGAAGACAAATAGCCATACTACAAGATAGTGACAAGTGCTAAAAGATATAAAGAATTTATAGGATCGTGTTCAGAGGAGGGAAACCTAACTTCTGTCTGTAGTGCTCAAGCAGGATACTTAGACCAGGTAGCATTTGAAAGAAGGTTACTATGATCTTTGGATATAAGGAGATGGGATAAAATGGTATTCTAAGTGAAGGAAACAAAATAACGCAAGTAACCAAGCTTGGAAAGGAAAAGTGTCAGTAATATTTAGGGGACATCGTTGGCAGATAGAAATTGGTTCTGTAAGCAAAAAGAAGAAAGAAGCCTTCAAGTGCTTTTAAAAGGGTATGTGAAGTGAACAGAAGTCTATTTCAGTACTATTAGAGAAAAAAAGAATACAAATGAGAAGAAAAGTTAGGATATTATCCTAATAATCAAGGACAATTTATTATAAAGATGACAATGAGTTCTTGAACCTGGCATGTCTACTAGATAGCCAATGATACCAAAATCAAAAACATTAAGACGTTGAGTTTTATGTGCTCCTATAAGACTCTAGGCAGAGGTTTTACCGGTCATAACACATTGTACTCCTTCAACATATATCAAGTTATTGCAAAGAACAACCAAAGAGACTCTTTAACAAAAAAGAAGAGCTAAGAGTGAGCTCAGCGGCAGGGTATTTATCTAGTATGGTGTACACATCCTCAGCACCCCAAAAAGAACATGCGGGTAGGCACTCGGGTACACATTTCCAGCATATGGATGAAAACATAGGTCTGGAACCAAGTGGGGAGTTCAAGGCTTCAGATCTGAATTTCAGAACCACGTGCTTAAATGTGCTAATTGTTGTTCTTGTTGTTGTTGTTAGGTGCTGTTGAGTTGGTATCTGACTCACAGCGATCCTGCGTACAACAGGTGAAACACTATTGTCAGTGCTTCTGTACTGTTCATAGGGTTTTCAATGGCAGATTAATTTTTGGGAGTGGGTTGCTGGGTCCATCTCCCAAGCCTACAGTATCTGGTGCTCGCAGGCAGTCTCCCATCCAAGTACTAACCAGGCTCGACCCTGCTTAGCTTCTACGAATCAGCTGGGATCAGATGCCACAGGACTATGGCTACAGACAGTGTGCTAATTAGAACCATGCAATTGCTGAAAAGGTTAATGAAAACCAAAGACAGAACTAGACAGGTCTTAAGAGGCCTGAGAATCAAAAAAGGAAGACTACCACAGAAGTCAAGAGGAGAAATTTTCAGGAAGCATTAAGAAGTCAAATATATAAATGCTTCAGAGAGGTCAACAGGTGAGGATTACAAATTGTATTGAATTTGAACTACTATAAAAATTCATTGATGCTGAGTACTAAAATTGACGGAAGCACTTCTAATGGAAAAAAAGTTATGGTGATAAAACCTGTATTTTAGTTCTTACTCCATTTTGTATACACTGTGGAAATTTAGGTAAGTCATTATTCTTCATCTGAACTTTGGTTTTCTTATTGTAAGGAGAGTAATGGAGGGTATCTTGTATCAGGTAAATAATGTGTTTTAGGTTGTCCTTAATCTTTAATTTTAATGTACAAGTGCTATTGGTTTTTAATAATATAGTATTATAAAATTTTAAATCTATACTATATTTAAAATAATTTTTGAGATTTGTTATAATGTTTCTAAGATATCAAGTTTAAAACAAACAAAATAGGCCTGTTGAAGGCAAGGCCTTTATCATTCTTGAATATGCTAAAACAAATGAATAGATGACTGAGTGAGAAGGGATGATGGAAATTTTATCTTGATGATATCAGCACTTTCTAAAAGGGAGAAAACAAATTTAGCAAAAACATGAATTTTTAGTCTCTGTGAACTGAAATTCATTATAAATGCTGAAACATTATTAGTGTTTCTAAAGAAAGATGACTTAGACAATAACAGTGTTGATCTTATTATTTGAAATGACTTACTAAAAATATCCTCCAAATTTAGAAGATTATTATTTTCCCCAAGTCTGTAAGAAGGGAAAACAAAATATTGATATGAACAAATTATCCTGGCAAAACAAATCAGCAAAATAACTTTAATTAGAAGTTTTAGGTATCTCAACAAATAAGAGGCTAGACAATTTCACTGTTTTGGCAGCTTCTTATATTCAATCTGTGAGTTTGATCTGGTGCCAGATCCACCCTAAAAATTAACAGGTGTTTTCAAAATGGCTGATCTTATAATTTTAATTGTTATGTTTAGAACCTCTGGCAGTAGTTCTCACATCTAACTAAGTATGCAATCCCTAACCTCTATTTCAGTGTTCTCAGGCCACAGAACTGTGCTGGAGAAAATGTTTAAAAAAGAGTAAAAGATTCTCTCTTTGAAAGTTCAAGTTATTCAGTTTCAAGTATGCCCTCCCACCTTTGTGATCATAGTTGTATTCATCAAATTCTCTATAACTATGGCTACAAATCTTTTTATTTTCCACAACCCCCTGTGTTCACATTCCCTTGTTCTCCTTTTACTTATGGAGACAACCAAGGTGATGCATCTGATGTGATCTTCCATATTCCTCCATACTTCAGAAATCTCGCTTCAGTTTCTCATTTTTCCATCTCATTAAGAGAAAGACATACTCTTCTTGTTCTCCCAAAGTCACTTCTCTCTATGTGCCTGGAATCCTATCCCATCTTGTCCTTTCCAGAATCTTATCTCATTTGTCTCCTTTCTTTGTTGAATCTTTAGCCTTCCCCATCGCTGCTTCTTTTCCTCTACCGACAATTCTCCCAGGATCTCCAAGATTCTATTTTCTCCTCTAGCTATCATACTGCCCCTCCTTCATCAGAAAAATATCCTTTTCAGAAGATTACTTCTCGCTCAACCTCCTCTTGATGCACTCACTGATTGATATCTTGCCTCTAGCCTTTGCCTTCAGAAGCATGCTGAAACTGCCCTCTCAAATATCACTACCACTTTCTTAATTGCCAAAGTCATTCTTAAACCTCATCCTGCTTGGCCTTTTGGTTATTTTTTGTAGCTACACTGTGTTTACATCCTTCTCTGACAATCTCTCTTCCTATGAAAGTATTTCCTTCCTTCTGTTCCATTAAAGTAGACATTTTCCCAAGGTTCTGACATTAACCCTCTATACTACTCTCCAGTGAGCTCACTTGTTCCTGTATCTTTGATGATAACTTTAAGGGGACTAACTCCTTTGTCTCCATCGCAAATGTGACATTCTCTGTGTCATTTTAATGTCTGTTGGGAATCTTCTCTTCCATGCATCTCAACTGCCATTGGTTCAAACAGATCTCACAATTTTCCCCTTTCCCAAACCAGCCTCTCCTATCTCTTCTTAATATTTTCAGTTGGGACACCATACTCCCAGTGTCTCAAGCTGAAAAGCTTAGTGTTGTATTTGACTTTTTTTCCCCCAACCTTCATATCCAATAACTCATCAAATCTCATTAAAGTTATCCTCAAAACAATTGTCAGAAAAGATACACAAATTTGAGAACTTAGTAAGTCACAGTTACATATAAACTTTAGTTTCCTTACTAATAAAAGAATGCTGAAAACAATGTTAATCATACCAATATCTTAAACGTCATGATAAATCCTTCCCTGACTCCTCTCAACAATGTGTTATCTCTAACATCCGAACTCTAATAAGATTTTATCTGTATTTTTCCCTACGGTTTCTGTAATTTACCCCATCATGCATTTTACATAGCTATTTGTGAACATGTCTCATTTCCCTTCCTGAAAGGAATGGCATACTCTTTTCATTGAAGAAACATGTCTTATTTCCTTGTTTGTATTTGAAAGCTGTATAGTTTCCTTCCCATAGCAGTATCTTCACAAATGGAAAATTAATGAAACTGATTAATATCTATTGGTCCTATGCACCAATGGAACAAAAGCATTTTCTTCTTTTCTGGATCAAGCAATAAACCTGAATACATAAATCCTTTCACTAAAATGATGGCAAATGGAGAATAAGGAAGATGAAGAACAGCCAAAAATAAAAAGACTCAACAGAGATAGAAGGAAATCAAGATGAGACAAGCGGGTTGAGATCAGTCTAATTACAGGGAGGAGAGATAAAGATTAGATAAGCTAGGAATGAAAGAAGATAAAGGTGTCATTTAGGTGGCTCAACTTACTATAAATATTGTAATTAAACTAGAATATTCTCCTGGAGGGATTTAAAAGAATAAACAAAAAATGAATATATATCCAAAAACAAAATTGGTAACATATCAATACAGGATTGTTAAGCTGCTTGGAAAAACAGGATAGATTATTTTTGTTAAGAAAGCACAGGGCTTGAAATTTTACTTCTCAATAAAAGGAAAGAGTTAAAAGCTTTAAAATGACTGTTTCTTCAATTCTCTACTGGGGCTTCTTGAGAAATTGTAATTTAATATATCTTGTAATAATGAGATCTTCAAGAGGTAAGCCCAGTGTTTTTAATATTTTCTGTACTTACATACATACTTCTAATGTCTCTGCCTGTGGAACTACATGCTGAGTAACGAGATATATAGATAAGTAAGTATCTGGAAACTAACTCTCCTCCAACATCAGTTGTCCTTAATTAGCTAATTTTTTTCTCCCAACTCTGCATTGTTCAACTTCAGTTCCAACATTGTCACTGAAGGTTTTCCCAGCAGTTAAGAACTTGTTTTAAGAAGGTTGAGACTTTAATTTTACTCACTGCTCTATCCCCAATTCCAAGGGCAATTTCAGGGAATTGATAAAAATTCATCAAATAAATAACTGAACCTCTCTGTGCTTCTGCTTCCTTATATTTTTATAATTAAATGGGATATAACATGTAAGTTGCCTAGCAAGAATTATATAATGAATAAATATTATTTTTCCATTTCCCCATTAACTAAATAATACAGATTCATCCAAAGTCATGTAAGAATTCCTGAAACAATGAATTGGAAGCCAAATGATTTGATATTTAGCATCTCTGGATATATGTTAAACAATAAAAACAGTTTTCACATTATGGAAAAAAGTTCTATCTAGAGCTAACTCTTTGAAAGCCAAAGATACCAAGTACATATATCCAAGTATGTGTATGCACCAATTTGTGTGTGAAATGAAGAAAAAGAGAGAGTAGGAGAAAAATCAGGTGTAAAGTAAATAGTCAAATGAAAAAAAGATACACTCTAATCATGGCACAATCTGTAATCCCAGCTACTCAGGAGGCTGAGTTGGAATGATCACTTGAGCCAGGAGTTGAAAACCAGTTTGAGTAACACAGACAGCTCACATTTCAACGAGACAGAAAGATAGGGAGAAAGAGAGAAGGGAGGGAGAGAGAGAAAGAGAGAGAGAGAGAGAGAGAGAAAAGAGAAGAGAAGAGAGAGGCACACAAACACTTTTTCAGGCCCTTCTCATCTTCTTCTACGTCCCCCTTAATTTGCTGATGAAATATTTGGTTCTTCAAAACAAGGAGTAGGCCTTAGGTATAATCACATCCTCTTTCAATGTTTACATGAATTTATGGAAACTCAGGCAAATGTCCACAGCAATTGTTTCCTTGCTCAGATCCTGTGTGCAAGCAGGTTTATACAGATACATATGCACAACAGCCTCCCTAGCTAATGAGACATGGAAATATGATTTCAGAAGAAATAAATAAGGAAGGGGGATAGAAACTAAAACTGGTATAAATCAATACATCCTTTTCATACACTTAACAAGCATAGTACCCTAAATTAACCATTTGCTTTCCACAGTTGAAGCAAATAATTTATTTTATCTCGTAGGGGAATGGTGGGTTGTTTCCCATAATTGTGGAGAAATAAAATAAAGAGCAAGGCCAAGAATGGTGGATCACTCTTTTCTATTGTGAGACTAATGTCTTTATAACCTCACAGAACTTCCTGTTGCAGCTACAAGTGTGTGTGTGTGTGTGTGTGTGTGTGTGTGTGTGTGTGTGCACATCTAGGAAGGCTTATTACTGTGGAAACAGTTTTCTGGATTTCCTCTAAAAATGAGACAGAAAACAATGCCCTACTTCGTGAAATATATCTTAGTAAGAAATAGAATAAAGTAACTTTCTAAACAGCTCTTTGCTAAGCATATAAGTTCATATGCCATTGCAATAAAAAGCATGAAAACAGTTTTGAACTTTCGACTTTTAATTTTCTTCTTCCTAGTCCATATTTCAAAGGAAAATATAAACAGACTAAAATCTCCAACCCTTGATGTAACAGTTGATAGAGTTTTTATGGGAAGCCTGAGAAAGAACTTTGTTCGTTTTCTCTTTGGTTCAAAGTGCATGTAAATCCTTTGTGGACCAAGGGTGGAGCTACAGAAATAGAAAGCCTCTGTAACTCAAGAATATTCAGTCAGCTAGGAACTGGTGCACCTATGAGTCAGAGTATATAGGTGCATGGTTATCTGAAATTACAGGTGTTGTTTTTTGATACTAATGATTAGAAATTCACTTTCTAACTGGAAGAAAGTCCAACAATCTGGTTGTAAGGATCTAGTAACTGACTCACCATTTTACTTTAAGCTATCAACTTCTAAGGAAGTGTATGTGGAAAAAGAGTTTGTGTGACATCTTACCTGTTCAGGATTTTGTATTATATATCTCCTAATAGTGGTCTGTGGATAAGTTGTGACTTTCAGTGTTGGAGAATGGAGTTCCTGGGAAGGAAAGATAAAAGATACATATAATCATAGTTATTACTGACGGGGAGCCATCAATAATAATAGGGAGCAATTTTCAAGGTTAAAGTTTTAGAGTCTTTTACATGAATGATGCTATATGATTTTATAATTTAGTTCATTTTAGTCCTGGAAATATTTATGAAGCTCTCTGTTGTGCAATCAGCACTGTGGTAGGTTCTTGTACTAATTTCATGGTATTTCACCATACTTTATATTTTCACATTTTATTATGATTTTATTCTATATTCTCTTTTCCTAGAGTTTGGCAAGTAAAATATTGCATGAGAACCAACCCTTTATCTGTCCTTAAGCTCTATCCTATAGAACCAGGTCATCTTACAATTGCTTGATGCACAAGACCCAATGATTCAATAAACACTTTACAAAAATAGTGCAGGTTTTTATCTTTCTTAAAGCATAAACAATTAATATTTGTCATACTTCATCCCCATCCCCTTCTTATACTTATCTGCTGGGACTACATTGGTGGAGAAAAGATGTTAAAGCAGAATTAAAATAAATTAGATGAAATGAGGTTCATATTATTTTTCCATTTGTTTTTCTATTCATTCTTTGGAAAAATGCTATTCCTTATTTTTATATCTGAGCTTACTCAATCTTCTGAACTTACTAAGACAATGAGCAGAAATTCTACTGGTTGGGAGTCTTTTAGTAGAAAGATGGCATTATGCTAATATTAGTCTTTCATTTTAAAGGATATTTAAAACCAGGCCTCAGAATTGCCCCTAAAATATTCATTTACCTCCTTCCCTACTACTCAGTGTGAGGCAAGATAATTTGGAAATCTGAACCTACAGCAAGGTGGTCTATCACTAAATAACATTCAGTTTAAGGTGTGCATTTTTGTTGTTGTTGTTGTTTTGGTACATTTCCACTGGGCTATTTATTTTTAAGGAAATCATTGCAACGTTCCTTTTCCACTTCCCTAAGCCCCTTTCTTTTTGGTGTCTCAGAAATTAGTTTCACAACAAAAACTCCAGGGAAAAGTTTAAGCTTAAGTTACATTCGTATTAAATAAGACTAAACAAGTTATATATAAAAACTGCTTATAACATTTACAACTTCAATCTCTTTCCTCCTTTGCTTCTCTTGGGAGCAATGGATCCCAGTATGAATTGAATCACACCCACTGTGTCTTCCAGTTCTTCTTCTGGCTTTTCTGTTGTCCCTGTCCTTCTCCTTACAAGGCACCAAGAGGGACTTCCAAGGAGGACTACAAGCTATGTACATGTAAAGGGAGGTATCACATGGCAGTCACCCTGACCTGGTATATACCCTCAGTGTAACTTATAAAAAGTGACCATGTGGTCTATACAAATATACATATAAGTGGATAAAAAGAAGTAGGGTGATTAGCAAATCAGTGCAGTCCATTTGTGTCCCAAAATCAGAAATGGTATCTTTTCACCTCATCCAAATCTGTTTAATACACCCTGACTTTACTGAACTGTTTGATACTGTCCTCATCCGAAGGGCTGCCTGTGCAATTCTGCCCGTTGTTGGGAAGCCAAGCCTTATTATACCTGCTCCAGTCGCCCTTGCAGATAATACAGAGCAGGACATCAACATAGTAGTGGAGCTTGGTGGAAAATTTGAAGCTGAAGGGGCCTCCAAGCCCCTTTGCCCCTGATTAAGAGCTACGTGTTGTCACCATAGTAACAGTGCTGGGCAGCCAGCATGGTGCTGCCTAAGGACAGCTTCAAGCACAGGCAGAACCCTGCTGTTGGTATGTAGATTTCCAGCATCTCTTTGGGCTCGCTGGCATCTTTCCAGTAGAAGTTCCTTGTGCTCAATCAAAGAAGTCGGCCGTGTTGAAGGCCACCTCGGTGGGGTTTGAGCAGGGGCAGCTGGACAGGTCTCTAGTCACCTTGTGCATGTGCTTCTTTATTATTATTTCGGCTTGTGTACAAATTACTAGGTTTTATTATGTCATTTCTATACATGTATATCACTGTTCATATTCACCTTCTTTAACAAGTCACTTTTGCAGTGCACCCATTGCTCACACCTGTCTGTGTCAGCTTCCAACAGCTTGGTGTCATTGAGCTCCATGTTTCTTCCAGGCAGATTCACTTCAGTGGCAGCTGTCCTAAAAGTGTCTTGAATTCCTAGGCAGTTTGGATTATCACAGGTCCCAGATTCCCTTTCAGTACATGTGTGGCCACCACACTGGGTCTGTTTCTGATTGTGATTCCCACAGATGAGGCTGCACACAGACCAGAGGCTCTAGTCACCCTCTCCATTAGTGACGGCTCTATGGTTTCAAAGTTAGGAGGCCTGAGCTTGGACTGCCCCACCCCTTGGGAGGTTGAGGAAATTGCTGTCATCTGCAGTACTGTAGTACTTATAGTCCTGGTTCCCACTGTTTACCCTCACCAAGGACAGGACCTTTGCTCCCAGGCCAGCTAGTAGGGGGAAGGGACTGACCAGCTAGACCTAACTCTCTAGATGCTGATCTTTATCAGCTACAGAGTCAAGACTGTTGACCATCTTTATGGTCAGCCTGGTATTTGGATTCGGCCCATAAATATCAGCTTTGAAAAGATCTGGGAAACTTAGTAGATAAAAGAGAAAAGATCTGGGGCCATCTCTTTACAAGTCTCTTGTGGGAATCCCTGCCTGGGAAAAAGATGATTTTTCAGTCTGGTGATCCAGATGTTCCCTTAGTGTTTCTTTGGAGAGAAGAAAGCTAGGGTCTGATGTGGTGTCACTTTCCAGGTTGAGGCTATTCTGCAGGAAGGACCCACTGTGTTGCCAGAGGCCACCTTGGGCCCTTTCAGAGGCTCTGGAATCTCACTGAACCTGGATATGCAGCATGTGCAGCAGCAGCTCCAGCAGTAGCAGCAGTCGGCACTCAGGTGCGTCATTGTACATTCTGAAGTATATCTGATGCAAATTTCAAAATATTTGTTTCACTGTAAGTGTCCCCACATGATTAGAAGAAAATATAGAGTAATATTCATTAAGTAAATCACCAATTTGGAAAGTGTATCCTACATTGTTCTTAAAAATGGAAGGGAACAGAATCAAAAAGGGTATGTGTATGCATGTGGTTAAATATTTAAATATTCAGTATGTTGGCAGTTGTTGTTGTTGTTAGGTGCCGTAGAGTCAGTATCTGACTCATAGCGACCCTCATAGGGTTTTCAATGGCTGAGTGCTTCGGGATTGCCTTGGGAGTGGATTGCCAGGCCCTTCTCCCATTTTTGCGGTGCTGGGAATTGAACTCGGGTCCTCAGAGACTGCAGCGCAGCGCTCTACCCACTGAGCTAAATCCCAGCCGATGTTGGCAGTAGAGGGCCATAAATAACATTAAAATGAAGAGAAAAAGCTAGAATCAAGTTATTTTTAAACTTATGATGGACAAAGAGAGTTGTTAGCTGGGTGCACTGGCGCATGCCTTTAATCCCAGTGACTTCAGAGGCTGTGGCAGGGGACAGGGAATCTCAGACAAAAAGCAGCCTGTGCAAATTAGTGAGACCCTGTCTTGAAATAAAAATAAATAAATTTAAAAAGGAGTAGAGCACTTGCCCCTAGCTTGTGTGAGGTTTTGGCCTCAACTCCTGTAGTACTGGAAAAAAAAGAGAGATTTTGCACTTCAGTGAGAAAAACAATCTCTAAGCTAATAGAAAAATGAGCAAATGACATGTACAATTTATAAAAAAAGAAAAGCAAACGGTCAATAAACTTAAAGTGTTCAATAAAACTATAAATCATAGTTAACAAAACAATACCATAGATTTCCAAGAAAATTTAAAAAATAATAATGCTGACAAGGGTTCAGTAGAATGAGCACCCTGCTAAGGAAAGGGGAAAATTTAAATAATTGTCTATAGGCTGAAATATACAGCTATTAAATGAAGATTCGAGTAATACAAATTTACATTAAAAAGTTCATAATATTGTGTAAGGTTAAATGAAAAAAATGAAGATGAAACCCGGTGTGGTGGCGCAAGACTGTAATCACAGCAGCTCGGGAGGTGGAGGCAGGAGGATCGCAAGTTCGAGACCAGAGGCAGTCTGCATAACTTAGCGAGACCCTGTCTCAAAAACTAAAAAGAAAGGGGGGGCTGGGGGCACAACTCAGTGGTCCAGCACTTCCAAAGCATGCAGAGGCGAGATCCTGGGTTCAACCCTCGGTACCCGGAAAAAAAAAAAATGGGCTGAGGGTGCAGCTCAGTGGTCCAGCACTTGCAGAGCATACAAGCGTGAGGCCCTTGGTTCAAAGCCCAGTACCGCAAATAAGTAAGTAAGTAAGTAAATAAATAAATAAAAATAAAAAAGAAAAGAAAAATGAAGATATAAACTTGCATATATGATATATCAATTTTGTGTATGTATGGAAGAAAACACACCAAAATGTTGAGTAGTATCTCTGAATGATGGAAGGAATCACAAGTGATTTTGTTATTGCTTCTTTATATTCTTTTAGAGTTCTAAAATTTCCTACAATAAATATATATATTTTAGTATCAGAAATAAAATGTGAAGTGAAGTGAATTTTAAAGTCTTGCGCTATGAAATATCACATAGCAAATGCAGCTTTCTGACTGTATTTGAATATGGTGAACTGTGATTTAAGTGGACTTACTTTTCTGAAGCAATTCTACATTAATGGTCCTATAGGGCTCCATTTCTAAAAACAATCATAGGCATTATCTCATGGTCCTATGATTTGTCATTTAAGTGACCAATACTGGTCTGTGGCTCCTTGAGAACAGTCATTGCATCTAATTCATCTTTGTGCAATATTGGCACAAAATTGCACTCTGCACGTGTTTGCTGAATAAAGGCATATTTTACTTCACTCAGCTCTACTCTTGGCCAAGTTGGGAGGTGGTAGGAAAGTCTTTTATTTGATAGTCTTCTTATTCATTCTGCATAAAGTCATACTTTCGTTACTGTGCTCAAGGTCTGGAGATCATCTTTCTTCCATTTGTTTCCTTACTATCCCAGTTTACACCCTGGCACCTAATCTAGGTAGGACTGTTTTCTTAAAACATCTTAAAGATCTTCTCTTGTTCCTATCCTCTAAGTTCTACATTTCTGTGCTTCTCTCCCATGTAAACACAACTGTGTGTGTTTTATCTTTTGTTTTTGTAGAATCTATTTTTGATAATGAGCAACTAGCTAATTAAACACGTTTATTAAAATAGTATTTAATCATTATTATAAATATCCTTTGGGCATGTAATTAATAAGTGCAAAAATAATCCTAAAAGTAGGATTATAAAGGCTAACGGAGATAGAACCTTTGTGTTTTCCAAATCATATGTCTATGAGAAAGGCTTGTTCTGACCCTATATCTTATTTTCTCTCTGAATATAAACTTAAAGTACTATCACTAACAAAGTCAGTGCCTCAGTAAATCCAAGATATAGGTACTTTATTTGTGCTGAAATCAAGGAAGCTTAAACTATCCATACTCACTAGGAGATTCTTAACTAAAATTAAACTGTACTCAAACTAAAACCAATTAGAATGAGCAAGTAATGAAACTGAAAAATCTGATTCATGGTACTTGCTTTGCATTCTTTTAATGGGCTAAGCTGATTCTCATATATGAGAATCTCCTCTTTTGTTTTAGGGTTCTGGCATTTTGAGAATGCATAAAAGTCTTATGAAGGCCTAAAGATTGATTACACATATGAATAAGACTTGCATAAAAAGAAGAAAAAAACTAATCTAATCTATAAATTGTTTTACCTGCTCAGTATT
>VMDO01033822.1:0-17574 GCA_007922755.1 Pedetes capensis
AAGACCCCCACCAGATTCCGAAAGTGTGGGGCCACCTGATCTCTTGTTAGCTTACACTAAACTGAGCTAAATAAATGATTCTCTTCAGACCCGGGTTTTCAGCTTGTGTGCATCCTGGGCGAATACCTGACTGAAACAAAATTAGGAAAGGAGTGACTTGTCAGCACTCTGTCCATGGTGGCAGGAGGCCTGGCAGAGCCGCTGACCCCTAGGCTGGCAGAGACCCTGTGGAGAGGAACTCACATCTGCTCCTGGGGATCAGGAGCAGAGAGGGACTGGAAGTGAGGGCCTGAGTAAATCCTCCAAAAGCCTGTCCCAGGGAGACCCACTTCCCCATAGTGAGGTGCCACCTTGCCAACTCCTTAACCTCCCAGGACAGCGCCACCACTTTGGGACCACATGGTCAGACACATGACCATTGGGGTCATTTAGATTCTAATCATAACAATAAGTTACCTGCCTTGGGTACTTCATTATAGTAACATGAAGCTGAGTGATAATAGACTTAATAGTGCAAGATCTTTTAATGCAAGTATGGGCACAAAGAGCTGGGCAAGAGAGGAAGGAACAGAGAAAGCAGTTGACTACTATCTGATTTCTTGGAAGTGGCTTTTTCTGGTTACCTTTTGAAACCAGAGCTGGAAAAAATCTGGTCACATTCCTTCCAAGAGCCATTCAAAAGGCATCTAATCTCCTTCATCCTCTCCTGAAAGAGTCTCAGGCTACAGGAAATAGGTGCACATAGCTTTCATGAGCTAGGCAAGGGTTCTACCACTGACCTACAGCCGCATAGATCCGGCCTCATATTTTCCACACATCACCTTGAATCCTACCTGGTCCCCACTTCCAGTGCCCAAGGGACGAGGCAGGGCAGGCTCCTCCATCATTGCAGTGTCCATCCTGGGCCATCTTCCATACCTATTTCCCTTTCCCAGAGGCTCAGCATAGCCCAGCCCTGTGGAATCCTCCCCTCTGGGCCATGATAACCTTCAGGTCATCCACTGGCCCCACTCTAAACCCGACCCCAGCTGTGTCTTCCCTGGATTCCAGGGCCTCCATCCAAACACCTGGGCCCCCCTCACCTAGGGAGAACCCTCTGGGACAGCAGCTGTCAACTCCATCTGCTCAGCCTGTAAGATGGAAGGGGTCTTCATTAGGGCCCCCAGGGGACAGAGGGGAAGGACCAGGCCTGAGCTGTCACCCTTGAGGCCTCCCTGCGTCAGTGCTGAAGGGCTCCATGAACAGTGGTGGGAGAGCTCCATGGACAGGTCCTGCAGGGCAGACGTGGCCCAGGCCTCATCCTGCAGCAGGCGCTCCCCTGCCGTCTCCAGGAGTGTGGTGGGGTCCTGATGTTCATCCTGATGAACCCACAGAGGAAAGACCTGAGGGAACCTGCAGGGACAGACGGCCTTCAGGTGGGGAACCCCCTCCCTCCTCACTCCAATCAACACGGGGCGAAAGTCACTGCCTGACAATGGTGGGGAGACAAATAACAAGCCAGGGAAAAGCCCACAAATGAACACACAGAACATTCTGAAAGTCTTTTAACTTTTATTTTTTGTGTCTCAGACTGGCCTGGAACCCACTGTGTTGCCAGGCTGGGCTCCAACTTGCATTGATCCCCTTCATTGCCTCCCAGGATTGGATTCCAGGTGTCACCACCTGGCCAATGTACAGAAAGACCTCTATAAGCACCTATAAGGCCATGCAACAGTATTAGAGGGCACCTGGCAATGCTAACTCTGAAACATCGATCCTCACATCCACTCTCACAAAGGGAGGACTTCCCACAATGACATGGACCAGGCAGACAAATAGATTGGAACGAGAAACTCACCTGTATCTCTAATTTTGTCTTTTGTTTTTTGTTGACATGGTCTTGGTCTATTCCCGAGGGTGGGCTAAACACATTATGCAGCCCTGGCTGTCCTGGATCTTACTATATAACCCAGGCTGGCCTCAAACTCAGGACCCCCTGTCTCCGTCTCCTGAGTACTGAGATTACAGCCATGTATAAACAGGACTGGTAAATCGACTCCACTTTTAAGATGTTGTCAGTGAGCCAATCATGGTGGCACATCCCTGTAACTCCAGGACTGGAGAGCTTCATTCAAGAGGATTATGAGTTCAAGGCCAGCCCTGGTCCCATTGGGAATACTCAGGCCCCTAGGGCTACGGAGGGAGACCTGTCTTAAAATTACATAACAAAATAAAAAAATGAAATATTGGAGAGCCCTGGACAAGGAGCTGAGAAGTAGAATGTTACCTAGCATGGATAATGTGCTGGGTAGGAGCCCATCGCCACAACCAGAAACGTTCATTCAGGAATGTTGTGCTTAGGTGCCCATCAAGTCAGAATCTGAGTCATAACCACCATACATACGCTAGGTGAAACAGTATTGGTACTGCTTCTCTGCTATTCATAGGGTTTTCAGATTGTTTTTGGGGAGTGGGTAGGTGGGTCCTTCTCCAACGCCCATGGTGCCTAGTATTCCCAGGTTGTCTCCCATGCAGATACTGACCAGGTGTGACCCTGCTTAGCTTCTGCAATCTGATGGCAACCTCGGACACCAGGCAGCTTCCAGGGTCTTTGGGCTGTAAGAGCATCATTGAGGGACAATGAAACAGTAGAGAGCCAAGAAACAACCATAGAAGGCTGCAATTTGGACTTAGGTTTGCTCTAGACCATGACAGCATCTCAGCTCTCTCAGGTGGATCAAATAAGACACCCATTGCTGAAGGGAAAGAATTAGGGGTGGGGTAAAAATCAAGGACTCACTGTTCGATTCAGTCCACACCATTTCCCTGGTTGGCTTGAGGGAAGGTCTCACTGTGTAGCCCACACTGACCTGGAATTTCCCATCTTCCTGCCTCAGCCTCCTGAGTGCTGGGTTTGAAGGCGTGGGCCCCCACGGCCAGCTTCATCCTCCTTTCTTGTCTTCTCTCTACATCTCTGGCTGAGGTTGACTCAGATGTGACCACCATAGTTCTGAATGTGTGACAAGGAAGGCTTTCTTCAGATCCTCATACTTGAAAAAGCAAAACCTGAAACTATCAGTGTAATGGGATCTTTGGCCACATCAAAATTATGAATATGTTCACAATCCTGGCTGAGAGAGCCGAGCCTAGTGGGGTGGCAGGAGCCTGCAGTCCCAGGTACTCAGGAAGTGGAGGCAGGGGTCCACTTGAGCCCAGGCAGCCTGTGCAACATAGGGACAAAAGATTTCAAAGAAGCAAAACCAAAACCAAACAAAAAGTTCCATAAGTAAAAGAAAAAACAACGAAACAGCATTATGAAGACAGTGGTATAGCCGAGCATGGTGGCGCACAAGATATATACATAAACAGGATCTTTTAAAACATGGTACCCTTAAGTACAGGGAAACTGAGCACCCAGAGAAGGTTAGCTAAACCTGGAAGAGAACTTGGAATAACCTGGGTTCCCTGTGTGAACTGACATCATTGTTTCTATTCCCCGGGGGAAGGTAAAGTAGGCAGTGAGAAGAGTCAAGCACGCTTAAGTAGACAGAGTGACGTGGGCAGACAGAGGATGGCGGCCAGGAGGAGGGCGAGGCGAGCACACGGTGCTGCGGAGACAAGAGCAGAGTCCGAAGAGTGGGGATTTGGCCTCTGTCTTCCTTCTGTCCGATGTCTTCAAAGTCAGATAACTTTCGGAGGTTTCTGTCTGACTTTTACGGAGTGACTCCAGTTTCCTATCAGTTCGGGCTGTCATGGCCTAGAGCAAGGCTAGGTCCAAAACAACAGCCTTCTGTGACTGTTTTCTCACTGTCGTTACTGTGTCCTTGTCCCTCAGATGATGCTCTCACAGGCCCCAGCACCTGGAGACAGCGTAGGTTTAGACGGTTGCATGGGAAAGGCCCCCTGTGGGTGGAGCCATGGCTGCAGATGGAAAGGTTCCTGGGGTCACAGCCATAGTGATGGTGACACAGGCCTTTCTCCATAGTTTGGATGTCCCACACCTGGGCCTCATAATTCCATCCTCGTGGATTTCAGATTAGAAATGGCTGCTGCCCCTGGCTGGATGACAGGCTGCTCTCAGCCCTAGGGCCGCAGCTGTTATTCTTTGACTTCATCTTTTCCAGCAAGTTTGCCGAGCTCCTCCCACCTGAAACACCAGGTACCTCCTGGGGAAACTGAGGAGTGCATCACCCCTAGGCCCCAGGACTGTGCGGGGTTCCGGGTCCTCCTAGCTGGGTGTGGTGGGGCCGGCCTCTCATGCCACACTAGGAAGGCGAATGCACAGCCTGGCCTGCTTCCTGAGGTCCAGGCCATGGTGGGCTCTATATGATTGGAGTCCCTGTCTCACAGCATGGAGGCTTCTTAGAGCCAGGTGTAGGTGCCCATGTCTACTATCCCATAATTCCATGGGCGCAGGAGTGTTGATGTTTGGTGTTTAACTTAGGCATTGGCAGGCAAGATGGAGGAAAAGGGGATTGAAATTGACTTGGGCTGTTTGGCCGTGATGGAAGAAGCCATGTGGGTCTTGAGGACATGGGAGGGCATTTCCTAATGGACCCACACCTAACACAAGATCTTTAGCTGTTGTACAAAGCAAAGACTCAAGGTTTGTGTCACAGCAGGCACCCAGAGCTGGACACTCAGGGCTGACTTGATACCGAGTGTGCCCCAGTTGGAGGATAAGAAGAGACAGCGTGTGCCCGCCCTAACCTGTTTTCTTCATTTCTGAACACTCTGCCTCAGCTCTTCCCTCCCCAGCATCAGGGGTTCGCCTCGCCCTCCTCCTGGCTGCCATCCTCTGTCTGCTAATGGCACTCTGCCCTCTAAAGCCTGCTTAACTCTTCTCTTCCTTCTGCCTACTTTGCCCTCCCCTGGGCAACAGGAACAACCTGATGTCGATTCACCCAGAGAACCCAGGTTAATCCAAGTTCTTGTCCAGGACTAGCTAAATGTCTCCAGGTGCATCAGTTCCCTGTAATTATCCCTTAGAAGGGGACCATCATTAAAACAAAAGAAATCTGACATATATATATATATATATATATATATATATATATATACATATATATATATATAATATATGTATATATACATATATATGTATATATATGCATATGTATACACACACATAAGAGATATATATATAGATATATAGATATATATAGATATATATATATATCTTGTGTGCTACCAACAAATCACTGCCTTTATAAAGCCATTTCATTGTTTTTTTTTTTTTCTTTTAACTTATGAGACCTTTCTTTAGTTTGGGTTTTATGTTTTTGCAATAAATTGTCCCTATGTTGTACAGGCTGACCCCAGCTCCTGGGCTCAAGTTGTCCCCTGCCTCAGTCTCTTGAGTTGCTGTGACTATGGGCTCTTGCCACCCTACTCAGCCTGGCTCTCCTGGCCAGGAATATGAACATATTCATAATTTTGATGAGGCCAGAGATCTCCTTACACTGAGAGTTTCAGATTTTGCTTTTTCAAGTATCAGGATCAGAAGAAAGCCTTCCTTATCTCACAATCAGAGGTATGGTGGTCACATCTGAGTCAACTTCAGCCAGAGAATTGGAGAGAAGAGAAAAAGGAAGGAAGAAGCAGGACATAGTGGCTCACGCCATCAATCCCAGCACTCAGGAGACTGAGGCAGGAGGATGGCAAATTCCAGGCCAGACTGGGCTACACAGTGATCCTTCACCTCAAACCAACAAACAGAAATGATGTGGACTGAATCGAAAACTGAGCCCTTGATTTTCACCTGACCCCTAATTCTTTCCTTTCAGAAATGGATGTTTTATTTGATTCACCTGAGAGGTCAACACCAGCCAAGATTAACTGGGAGGAGATTTGGGGATCTAATCAGATCCTGCTTTCTAATTGGACACTGGTGGTTGAAAAGGGGAGGTGCAAGGGGAAGGTCCATAAAAGCTACAGAGGGCCCCAAGGAAGATACTCAAGTCTTGGAGCCTTGAGTCACTAAGTGGCACTGCTCGGGGTTAGGGTGCCTCGCCCACTACCTCTGAACCTGGTAAGTCACTTTCCTCTAGGAGAGGGACCCTCATCCAGCCTTGCTGGTCTCCTATGGTGACATGTAGGCCAAAATGGCATGGAGAGCTTTTTGATCTCTACCCTTTCAGATGAAAATTGAAACCTTTGTTTTTGACTCCAACTGTGGTTTTGCCCTCATCCTAAATGTGTTACATTGTGCTTTGGTGCAAGTCTTTTTCACATTATATTTCCTTACCAGTCCCGGTATTGCCCATACTAAGGACAACTCTACCAGGAGACAACCCCCTGCCCCCTTTTTTTGTTTGATACAGGGTCGCACTAAGTTACACTGGCTGCCTCTGGCCTCAAACTTATGATCCTTTCTCCTTGGCCTTGTAACACATTTCTTTAAAAAGCTTTTGTTTGTTTTTAAACAACCATTTATATGATCAGAATTTAACTTCTTGGCCATTTAAGTCTTTATTTCCCCTAAATGATAGTTCCTATGCTGTGCTAATTTATGACCTTACCAGTTGGAATTTTCTTTCTACTAAAGCTTAAAAATAGTGCTGAGAGGTGGTGCTTGGTGGCCTATAATGGCAATTGTTCCTTTGGCTGAGGCAGTACCAAGGCAACTTGGAGGCAAGACTGGGAACATAGGCAAGATCCTGTCTCACAATAAAATAAAAAGTCCTGGGGATGCAGGTTGGTGGTAGAGTCCTTGGCTAGCATGGGCGAGGTCCTCAGTTCCATTCCTTGACTGAAAGTCAAATAAGGGAAAAGGGAAAAGGTATCTCCAAATGCTCTGGACTCAGGTCCCATGACCCTCACCTGTATTCCCAGCTACCCTGGAAGCAGCGCCTGGTGGATCTTGAGGTCAAGTCGGAGGAAACCTGTGGAACACAGCAACACTGTGTCAAAGGAAAAGAGGACTGTGGGGGCCTCAGTAGTGGAGCACCCTGGGTTATCCCGCGGTACAGCATTAGAATAGAAACCCTGAAAAAAATCCACTCTGTATAAAAATCTTAATGAAGGTTTTCATTTTTGTTTTTGTTGCAACGTAATCCAATCCAGGGCTTCTTACAGTGTGGCAACCTACTACCCCCTAGCAGCATGTCCAGTGCCCGTGATATCTTATTATATATTTCCTTATTCCCTGGTACTGAGTTGAATCCAGGGCCTCATGCATGCCTGGCAAGCATTCCACCACTGAGCTGGACCAAAGCCCCTTGTTAGTTTACTATTTTAAACAGGGACTCCCTAAACTGTGCAGGGTGCCTCTGGTCTTGAATGCACAATCCTCGTGACACCTCTCCCTCTGCCTCCCAAATTACCTGGATTATAGGTGTGTGGAACTGTGCGAGCCAAATTTTTATGTTGGATTTTGTTTTTATAACAGACTCTCCTATGTAGCCCAGGCTGGCCTTGTACTCACAATCCTTTGAATCATCCTCCTGAGTGCTGGTATTATGGGCACCTGCCTGGCTGGCTCACAAAGAATGTCTTAAAAATTGATTGAACTTGCCAGGTGTGGTTGCACATGCTGGGTAATCCCAGTACTCAGAACATGGAGGCAGAGGGATCCTGAACTTGAAGTCAGCCTGGGCCATATAGTAAGACCAAGTCTCAAAAAATCAAAATAACTAAAAATAAGCTTGTTCTGTTCTATATTCACCTGGGCTCTTCATCTTTATGGGAACTCCTCCTGTGTGTGAAGAGTTGCCCATAACAATCTACAGTGAAGTTGGCATTTTTGAAGGCACTGTATTAAACTCGCATGTCTTTACCAATAGCTCATGAAGGTCTGATTTCAGTGGCTTACTTTGTTCTCACTTGTTTTGAGACAATATGACTATCTTGTGCCACTGGCAGAGCATGAGCATTTGCTCTAAATTCATCAGTGTGGTTGAGAAGGGATTTCTCAGGCACTGATTAAAGAATGTCTTTCCCTGGATGTTGCACCAAGCCTTTCCCTGCAGATGCATCAGCATGAGCATCCAGGCCCTGCCCACACTCCTGGAGCTGGCAGGGCAGAGCCTGCTGACGGAGGAGGCCTTGGCCAGATGGGCTCTGCAGGCCTGTCTTAGGAGCTCTCCCCACCACTGTTGAGAGGCCATAACCAGCAGAGGCATGGAGGCTTTGAGGTGATGGTGCAGGCCTGGGCCTTCCCCTGCCTCCCCAGGGAACTCATGAAGAAGCCCCACCTGGAGATCTTCCATCTGTGCTGGATGGACTTGATAGGCTACTTAAGGAAAAGATTTTCTCCAGGTGAGAAGGGTCCAGGTGTCCTGAATGGAGGCCCTGGCATCCAGGGTAGAAACAGCTGGGGTCAAGGAGTGTGTGGACTCACTAGTGGACCTGAAGTTTGTGATGTCCCAGGGGAGAGGGTTTTAGAGGGCTGGGTCATGGCTGAGCTTCTGGGAAACAGGTTCTGGATGTGGTGGACAGTTCAGGATTATAGCACTATTAGTAGAGGACCCTGTCCCTGACTCCTACCATAGCTACTATAAGTGGGGACCATGTGAGATTACAGGGTACAAGGTGGGGAGCAGGAAGACAGATGGCTACTGATGTAGCTCTGTGGTAGAGCCCTTGCCTAGCGTGCATAGTGTCTACATTTGATATTCAGCAAGTTCTGGATTTGTGAGATGTTTTACAGAACTTCTAGAATAGATGGTTTGAAATCATGCATGGTGCCTGCTCCCCACAGGACATGAGTGAGAATGGAGCATTGGAAAATCATCCAGTGGTGAGGGTGGAGCAGCCTTTGAAGGTGCTTGCCCCTCCATGCTCTGAATCAGTACCACACCTACTTCTTCTAGTGGGTCCTGTGGAAGAAAGAGGGTGCTACTGGCATCCTGGAGGAAGATGTAGACTTGACAATTGGCCATTTCTAGTATTGTAGAGAACAAATTGGGGAAATTGCTTGTGAAGCTCTGAGGAAGTGTGGCCAGATGATTGTATCAGTCTTTCCTGGATGGAGATGTCCATACTCTGTCCTATTGACATGAAGTCACTGGGTTTCTATATTTCCCTCTGACTATATGATCAATGGGGCTGAGATTTAGCTCAGTTGGTAGAGCACTGAGCTGCAGTCTCTGAGGTCCCAAGTTCAATTCCCAGCACTGCAAAAATGGGAGAAGGACCTGGTACTCCACTCCCAAGGCAATCTCGAAACAGCCTGTGAAAACCCTATGAGCGTCTCTGGGTCGGATACCGACTAGATGGCACCCAACAACATATGATCAATGGGCAGCAATTTTACTCAGATAGTAGAGCATCACTCTGCAGGGTCTGAAGTCCCAGATTCAATTCCCAGCACCACCAAAATGGGACATGGATGTGGCCATCCGCTCCTGAGGCAATCCAAAAACAGCCCTTGAAAACCACATGAAGGTCCCTAGGAATCGGAAATAACTTGATGGCACTTCATGATCAATCATTTATTTGCCCTTTGCATAAGCCCACTGCCTGCCCATAATGGGTACAATATGTCAAGTAGATAACATGTAACCAGCTGTGTCCCTCAAGACCTGCTTGAGCTGTATGGTCTACATTAACCCCTGACCCTCCCAAATTCCTCTGTTTGCTGTGGACATTTTTCTCCCAGTAAAGACACTGATAGCTATTTGGCAGACAAGAATCTGAATGCAGTACACCTGCAGACACTGACCTCCCATTTTGGGGGACTAATTCTTGGTGTCAGTTTCTTTCCATGTGTTACCCAGTGCTGCTAGACAGACCAAGCAGTGTCAGGTCCTAAAAATTTTCAAACCACATTATGTCCCCGAAAGGAAATGAATAGGTATTCAGACCTGTCTGACCTGATGTGATTTGCTCCTTCCTTAGGCCAGATAAGAAGTCTTTGCAAACTGTTTTTCCAAGGAATCTACAGGAATTCCTACAAGATGGACAGTATTTCCCGAAAGAAGCCCGAGTTACCAGGTGTGTTTCTCACTTATCTAAACTCTGCCTCCAGCAGCTCTGTCTGAATGGTGTGTTTCCTGAAGGGAACCCTGGACCTGATGCTCGGGTCAGGCAGGGTGGGCAGCTTTCTCTGCGGCCAGAGCAAGGCATTTCTGTGTTGACCAAACATGAATGGGCACCCTGTGCTTGCCGACTCCTAGTGACTTAGAAGTGTTGGAGACCTAGAGTTCAATGCATTGTCTAGATTCCCCTGCACGCTGAAGTCACACACAACACATCATCTAATGTCAAACAGCCAGGCTGGGGTGGATGGTCTGGAGAAGGCCACCATGCTGGGCAGCCAGCTAGAAGATTGGCTCTAGTTAGGTGGGTTGTGATTTCCTCCTTGGCAAGCACTAGCAAGAGAAGGGCATAGAAACAGGAAAAAGAGTACATTTCCCAATATGCCCCATCTGTGCCATGCACCCCAAGTACCTCTGCTCTCTCTTCAGGAGCCAGAAACCCTTGGAGACTCTCTTGACTTCAAGTCTGATTCCCTAAACGGGCTTCCAGTATCTGGACTGATGTCTGAGCACCAGCCATCTGAAGAACTTGGTTTGAAAATTTGCGATAGAACACATCAGTCCTGAGCATCACTGAGATCTTCTAGATGAACAAGAAGGCACCTTGGAGACCCCGGGCTTAGTACTCCATGATCAGGCCCTTCCACTCCAGTGCTGTGCTACCTGCACTGAGCTGTTGCTCTCAACTTGCCATATTCAGCTGCAATGGGAACCACCTCTGGATGGACTCTATGTTGTCCCTTTGCTGAGCTAAAACTTGTATTGGCCAACGCAGATTTACACAGGTCCTTCCTATGATGGTGCAAGTCCTCATCTAAAGAAAGTTGATTTCTGTACCTTCAGGCCCACTCCAAGAGGTAGGATTCGAGTTCCTCCAGCCATCCTGTGTGAGACAGAAGTCTACAAATGAGCTCAAGGGAGGCTTCACGTCCACTATTGGACCACTGTGCTTCGATCCTCCAAGGAAATCATCTTTCCTGCTTCCACCCTCTTCACCTGGACACAATTCCTAAGGAGGAAATCACAACCCACTCTAAGTACATCTGACCCCCTAGCTTGGTGGCTAAAGCCAGACCATCTACCTTGGTTTGACCATCTGCCTTTTTAAAAGCACTGACAACATAGCATTTCAGCTGGAGTAACTGTGAGATGAACTTGGTGATCATTTGTTCCTTCGCCTCTGGGGGGGGGGGCAGGCTATCAGTGGTGACGCATATGTGGGAGAGAAGGAGCTTATGCAGGTGACTCAACCTACCTAGGTAAGGACCAAAGGTAGCCAGGAAGGATGTACTACAGGTGCAACACTCACTCACTTCCTGGATGAAGTTGAGGTTCAATTTATCTAAGATTTCTCTCAGAATTGGTGGATGCCCAACCATTTCAAGAAGGTGCATATGCTCAGGAACCAATGGTAGTGAAGGACAAAGTGGAAGCTGCCATGTAGGAACTGGGAAATCACAAGACTCCCAGGACAATGGAATACCAACAGATGTTTCAACAAACAGATGGAACACTAGAGGTGCTCATTTGTTTATGCCAAGAGATTTGGAAAACAGCTACCTAGCCAACTGATTGGAAGAGATCCATATTTGTGCCTGTTCCCAGGAAAGGAGACCCAATGGAATGTGAATTTTTGGACGATATCATTAATATCACACACAAATAAAACTTTGCTATAGAGCATTCGAAAGCGACTATAGTATATAGACATGGAACTGCTGGAAAGTCAATCCAGATTCAGAGGAGGGCATGGAACCCGGGGGATCATTGCTGGTGTTGGATGGATATTAGCTGAAAGACAACTTTCTGGTATTGTTTCCTATCTATGTTTTATTGACTATGCAAAGGCTTTTAACTGTGTGGATCATAACAAATTATGGATAACATTGTGAAGAATGGGAATGCCAGAGCACTTAATTGTACTCATGAGGAATCTGTCCATGGACCAGGAGACAGCTGTTGGAACAGAATAAGGCAACATTGCCTGGCATCAAGTCAAGAAAGGTGTGTGCCAGGGCTGTATCCTTTCACCATACCTCTTCAACCTCTATGCTGAGCAAATAATTGGAGAACTAGATTTTATGAAGATGGATGACATGATTGGAGGGTGACTCATTAGCAATCTGCATTATGCAGATGACACAACTCTGCTTGCTGAAAGTGAAGAGGATTTGAAACATGTACTAATGAAGATCAAAGAACACAGCCTTCATTATGGATTGTGCCTCAACATCAACAAACAAAAATCCTTTTAACTGAGTCAGTATGCAACTTGATATATAGATAAAAGAGAGGTTGTCAGAGATTTTGTTTTACTTGATTTTGCAACCAACACCCATGGAAGAGGCAGTCAAGAAGTCAAAAGATGCATTGCATTGGGAAAAGCTGTTGCTGAAGGCCTCTTTAAAGTGTAGAAAGATGTCACATTGAAGATGAAGGTGTGCCTGACTCATGCCAGTGTATTTTCAATCATATATGCGTGTGAACACTGGGTATTGAATAAGGAAGAAAAGAGTAGACCTCCATGCTAAAGTGGCTTAGCCTCACCATGTGACCCAGAAGGTCTTCTAAGACGGACATAGAGATGAGGCTACCAGAGAAGATGAACTGAGTAAACTGGGAGCAGCAGCTCAAGGCAGGCAAGAACTGGTGAGCTGGGAGTCAATGAGGCCACAGGACTCTTATTTCAGGGTGCTCAGGGTGGCTGCAGCTCCATCCCCCACCATGTGGAGAGGCTCAGGGATTCAATGGGCAAGTGTGATGTAGCTCAGATCTAGGTGCCTTAGCTGGCTGAGGCTCGGGTACTCGTGCAGATGGCTCCAGTCCTGTTCTGAGAGTTGACAGTGGGTGATGGAGAGGGTTGGCAATGGTGTTTCCAGAGGCCTAAGCAGACAACAAGCCATGAGTTTGGGCAAATGCTGGTGTAGATTTGAGGATGGTCAGGAATGGCATCGTGGTAATGGAGAACTGTTTGCCCCAGGGTCACCAGGACTTCCGGTGAAGGTCACCACCCAGGAGGCCTTGTTTTGATGAGCCTGCTCACACACGTCACCTCCATCTAGGCTGAGGCCTCCCACCATCGCCCTGACTGGCTCTGTCCTGTTCTCCAGCTGCCCTTCCTCACTTTGAAGCAGAAAATCTCACTTCTGGCCAGATGAGGCTACCAAGAGACACACCCAAAGGACAAACCCAGACAACCTGTGGCAAGGTACCTGTGGTTGCAGGCTCTGGGGGCTCATTCCCACCCTTGGAACCACAGCACGGCATCCATCCCTGTTCATGATGTTTCTCTCCTCCTCAACCGGCAACCCTGGACTCTCCCATCCATGCACACCCTACCTAAGCTCAAAACCTCCATTCACAGATGGGAATTGGACACAGGCTCAACCTGGTTCCCACAGCAGCTGAGCACAGAGCTCACCTGGGGAGCTGTGCAGTGTGAAGGGCTTCCATCCTCCAAGGCCCTTCTCTTTCCAGCTTCCTCCCCCTTCGCCTAGACACACTTCCTAAGGAGGAAATCCCAACCCACTCTAACTACATCTGACCCCCTAGCTTGTTGGTTGATGCCAGACCCTCTACCCCGGTTTGATCCTCTGCTTTTTCTAAAACACTGACAACCTAGCATTTCAACTGCAGGTACTGTGAGGTGATCTGTGTGGTCATTTGCTCCTTCTCTTCTGTCCTCAGGCAGATGGGGGAGAGAAGGAGCTTACGCAGGTGACTCAACCTACTAGGCAAGGACAAAGGTTGCCAGGAAGGATGTACTACAGGCGCAACACACTTCCTGGATTAAGTCGAAGTCCAATTTATCCAAGATTTCTGACTGTAGGTAGGAAAAGACAATCTGCAGCTTTAGATAGCAGAGCTGCACCAAATTCTTCCTCTGGTGGACCCACCAAAAGGTAGGAAAGGGACCCATCATGAACTTTGCCTTCAAGTAGAGGTCTATCCACACTTTCAAGGGCTGCCTCATCAGCCCTGGATGATCCTCCCCTGCTAGACTCTCAGGGCCTGTGCTGGGCAGGCACCAGCCATGTCTCCAGGCCACAGGTGCCAGAAATTGTGATGAACTTTCCGTAAAGCAAATCTTAATTTCTATCTCCTGTGGGTAAAACAGGAAGAGTCTCATGATCCAGGCAAGCTGACCCCACATTAGCCTAGTTTTTATTCCACCTTTTTGGCACCAGCCACTCCCCACTTGTCTGTCTTACGATTCTCCATGACCCTCCCCTGAAATCCAGCCTGGTCCCCACTTCTAGTGTCTGTGGGAAGAGGGAGAGACAGGCCTTCCCCTGTCAGTGCGTCCGTCCTGAGCCATCCTCCACATCCAGAAGCCCTTTCTCAGTTGGCCTCAGCCATGGCCCAGAACCTTTGGAATCCTCTAGGCTGTGGTCATGAGGATCCTGGTACCAACTCTACCTGGCCCCAGCTGTCTCTGCACTTGATTCCAGCCGCTCCCTTCCAGGGTACGTGGGTCCCTCTTACCTGGGGCAGACATCCTGGGAAATAAGCATATCTAGAATATCCAGCCCCTGCAGGATGACTTCTAAGATCTCCAGGTGGGGCGTCTTCATCACGGCCCCCAGGTGGAGGCAGGGGTAGGGCCAGGCCAGCACCATCGCCCTGATGGCCTTCCAGTGCTGGCTGGCAAGGGCCTCCATGAACAGGTTTGGGAAGAGATCCTGAGGGTGGAAATAAAGAAGGCTCAGTAGTTGGAAAATAAGGCCTTGGGGACAGAAATGGTGCTAGAGATCACATAACAGAATTTTGTCAGACCAATGATCTCATAGGAAATACATTTTTTTACCAACATAAATGGCAACTATACACATGAAATTCATAGGACAGAACATGTAGGAACCAAATTGACTACGTTTGTGGAAAGGGACTAAGGAAAAGCTCAGTATCAAAAGTTAGAACAAGATCAGGTGCTGATTGTGGATCAGACTATCAACTGGTCATACGCAGGTTCAAAATGAAAACTATAACAACTGTAGAAGAGTCAAGATATGACTGAGTATATCCAACATGAGTTCAGAGGTCACTTCAAGAGATTTTATGTGTTAGACAGTAGTTATTGAAGAACAATTTGTGGCATGACATCGAAGACGTCTTTCATGACGAAAGCAAAGGGTTATTAGATGGATAGGAAAAAAAGAAAAGACCAAATTATTTGTGAGAAGAGACTCTGAAACTTGCCATTGAAAATCAAGCAGCTAAAGTAAAAAGACATGAAGTTAAAGATCTAAACAGAAGATTTCAAAGGGCAGCTTGAGAAGACAAAATCAAGTATTATGACATGTGCAAAGCGGTGGAGATAGAAAATAAAAAGGAAGAGCACACTCTTTGTCTCAAGCTTAATGAATTGAAGAAAAACTTCAAGCCACAAGTGTCAATAGTGAAGGATTCTATAGGGAAAATATTAAACAATGCAGGCAACATCAAAAGAAAATGGAAGGAATAGAGTCATTATACCAAAAAGAATTGGTGGATGACCAACCATTTCAAGAAGGTGCATATGCTCAGGAACCAACGGTAATGAAGCACAAAGTGGAAGCTGCCATGTAGGAACTGGCAAAACCCAAGGCTCCCAGGACAATGGCATACCAAGAGAGATGTTTCAACAAACAGATGCAACACTAGAGGTGCTCATTTGTTAATGCCAAGAGATTTGAAAAACAGCTACCTGGCCAACGGATTGGAAGAGATCCATATTTGTGCCTGTTCCCAAGAAAGGAGACCCAGTGGAATGAGAATTATTGGACAGTATCAATATAACACACAAAATTTTGCTAAGGAGCATGTGAAAGTGACTGCAATATATAGACATGGAACTGCTAGAAAATCAATCCAGATTCAGAAGAGGGAAATGGAATCAGGGAAATCATTGCTGATGTTGGATGGATATTAGCTGAAAGAAGACAATACCAGAAGGATGCCTATCTATGTTTTATGGAATATGCACAGGTTTTGACTGTGTGGATCATAACAAATTATGGATAACATTGTGAAGAATGGGAATGCCAGAGCACTTAACTGTACTCATGAGGAATCTGTCCATGGCCCAGGAGACAGCTGTTGGAACAGAATAAGGCAACATTGCCTGGCATCAAGTCGAGAAAGGTGTGTGTCAGGGCTGTATCCTTTCACCATACCTCTTCAACCTCTATGCTGAGCAAATAATCGGAGAAGCTAGATTTTACAAAGATGTATATGACATGATTGGAAGACGACACATTAATCTGTGTTATGCAGATGACATAACTGCGCTTGCTGAAAGTGAAGAGGATTTGAAACATGTACTAATGAAGATCAAAGAACACAGCCTTCATTATGGATTGTGCCTCAACATCAACAATACAAAAATCCCTTTAACTGGGTCACTATGCAACTTTATAATATATGGACAAGATTTTATGGACAAGGATATATGTCGGAGATTTTGTTTTACTTGATCCTGCAACCAACACCCATGAAAGAGGCTGTCACGAAGTCAAAAGATGCATTGCATTGGGAAAAGCTGTTGCAAAAGACCTCTGAAAGTGTTGAAAGATGTCACATTGAAGATGAAGGTGCAGCGGACTCATGCCAGGCTGTTTTCTGTCATATCATATATGTGTGAACACTGGGTATTGATAAAGGAAGAAAAGAGAAGAACTGATGCTTTTGATTTAGGGTCCTAGAGACAAATATTGATGATACCATAGGCTGCCAAAAGAGCCAACAGATCTGTCCTAGTAGAAATGGAAGCACAAAGTTCTGTGGAAGCAAAGTTGGCTACTGTGTTTTACATATTTTGGACATGTAGTCAGGGGGACCCAATCCCGGGAAAAGGACATCATGTTTGGGAGAAAGGCAGGTCGATTCAAAAAAAAGATAACCTTCAACAAGATGGATTGACAGAGTGGCTACAACAACGGGCTTAAGCACAAAAATGATTGTGTGCCTGGCACAGACTCGGGGAGTGGTTTATTCTGTTGTACAGAGGGTTGCTAAGAGGCGGAGTGGACTCAACCACACCTAACAATTAAAAATATCTACCAGGTTCAGTGAAAGACACTTGTAATCCCTGGGGAGATCAGGGCAGGAGGTTGTCAAGTTCCAGGCCAGCCTGGCCTTCCTAGGGTGACACTAGTCAAAGATGAATAAATGAATAAAGACTAAGGATCCAAAGTAGGTTGCTTGTTTTCCACCTCAGGAAAGAATGAAGGGCCCTAGGGAGGCTGAGGCAGGAGGATCACTTGAGCCCAGCGTTTTGAGGCCAGTCTGGGTGACATATTGAGAGCCCAGGTCAAAAACAGCAAGGATACCACATTGAGAAGGGCTGTGACCAAGAATAAATGGCCCCAGACAAGGCCCCAAGGTTAGAACGATCCCAAGAGTCCAGGTGGCCAACACTTCAAACAAACTGACCCAAGGACAGAATGCCTTGAGGCTGAGAGCCAGAGCCAGATCCTACTTCTGTGAAATACACCCCACTCCATTTTTTAAGGAAAGCTCCCCCTGCCTGTGCTTCCCACCAAGGCCTCCACACCCTATAAAACCCATAGCTTTGCTCAGCTAGGCACAGCCACCCCTCAAATGCAGTGCTGCCCCCGCAGCTTCCCCACCCAGC
>VMDO01033823.1:0-17572 GCA_007922755.1 Pedetes capensis
GAGGTACCTCCATATTGATTTCCATAGTGGTTGCACCAATTTACAGCTCCACCAACAATGTAAAAGTGTTCCCTTTTCCCCGCAACCTCGCCAGCATTTGTTGTTGTTTGTTTTATTGATCTTGGCCATTCTTACTGGTGTAAGGTGAAATCTCAGCATTGTTTTGATTTGCATTTCCCTAATGGCTAGGGATATTGAGTTGCTATTATTTTCCACAAAGGATTTTTGCTCTCTTCTGCCAGGCTCCTGAGGCCCTAAAAGCCCTGTCAATCCAAGTTTCACTCTTAAGGTTCCCTGAGTGCTAATATTATTTGTCAACCTGACTAGGCCATTTAGTGTGCAGATAACTAGTTGAACATTATGTCTGGATTATCTGAAGGTGCTGCCATAAGAGACTGGCATTTGGATTGGTGGACATAGGAAAGCAGATGACCTTCCTCTATACGGGTGGGTATCATTCAATCCATTGACAGGGCCTGATTAGAAAGAGATGGAGCAAGACTGAATTAACTTTGTCTGACTGCCTGAGTTGGACACTGATCTCCTACCCTCCATGTTCCTGGTTCTCTGGCCTTGAGATGTGGACTGGAATCTGCACCATCAGCTCTCTGGCTCTTCTCACTTCTAACTACACCACTGGCTTTCTAGCTTATGGAAGGCAGATAATGAGGCTTCTTAGCCTTCATAATCCATTGGCCAATAACACTTTCTAAAAAATTTATTTCTAGATAGATATATAGATAAAGATAAGGATATAGATTGATTGAAACATGGATAGGACACAGACATAGACATAAATATGGATAGATAAATATGTCTACTATCTTTTTGATGCTTTTTAGATTAAAATATATAAAAATCTCATCCAGCTTTTTTAGTTATCTCCAGAAGAAGAACTGGTCCAAATTACCTAACCTGCCATTAGTACGCACTACTAGAATTTAACTTATCTCAATGTCAATTTAAGAGTATATTTGCTCAAAAACAGTCAATATTTATAGCAAAATTTATAGTTATCACATTAGCACAACCTAATATTTGGATGTAATTAAATTGTATTCCATTTTGAACAGATTCTAAATGCTCAGAAGAGAGCATAATAGCTTGATTACAAAGAGTTACTGGTGTTAACATTTCTTTACATTTAACCAAGTTGGTACATGTAAAGATTCTACAAGAATGCCTGGCATGTAGTAAGCATTAAATACATATTAGCAAATATTATAGTTATTTTCAAAATGAGTGAATTATAGTATTTCTCCACAATTTTTAGTAATTACTACCACTGCTCTTCATTCTAGTATTACCATAGAAATCCTCCAGAAAACTCAAGTTGCTTGTTCACCTAACTATAACAAAACCAGATATTTTAGACCGCATTCCTAAATACCAATTTTGATGGTGACTACAGGAAATATTGGTCAAAGCCACTGTAAACTGTGAGCTTAATTATTAGATATGCATGTTATTATTTACCCAATACAATTTGTCATTTCTTAACACCTGTAAAGGGGGCACTAAAGATTCAACAGATTGTTACCCAGCTGTTTCATAGATACAACACTTCACAAATGAAACATGGAACTTAAAACATTGATGTAATGAAAATTTCTTCATTGTAAGAGTAAGCAACAACAAGGATGTACCATATGCTGAGTAACAACCATTCCATTATGATTTTATGTTTTTAAGCATGTGATCCATTTATGCATTATCTGCTGAAGTGATAACAAGAAGAACTCTGATAGCTCTATTAAATAAAGTTTACTGGGAGCCATTGTTTTGGACTAACCTCCTGTACAGGGCTCCAGAAGACCAGACCAAACCAGAATAGACCCACTCACGTTCCACATAATCAAAGAATTTTGAAACAGTCAGTTTTCAGGGGAAAAAAAAATCTAGGAACTTCCAACCTGCCTAAGTCAGGATAATAAGGAAGTCCTCTCTATCATAACCCTATACATAAAGTAATTTTGAAATGACCAGTATGCTTTCTGTTCCCTGTTTCTGCTTTCTTCCATCCTTTTGTCTATAAAGTCACCTTCCTCTGCTTAGTTGTTGTCCAACTCTAGAAGTACAAATAAAAGCCAATTAGATCTTTAAATTTGTGGTAATGTTGCCTTTTGACAGCTCTAAAACACTACTTGTGAACCCTCTATTCCCTCTACATTTTAGGCTTGTAGAACATCCCTGCATTAAGGCACACTGCACTACAAAGTAGGCATTAGGAATACACAAAACCAGGACAAAAAAAAAATGCTGTCAGACCAATTTATGATCCATCCCTGCAAAGCCTCTTTAAATAAGATACAGCACCATATTCCTTCAGAAAATATTTACTGACACCTAGTTAGGACCAGGTACTTTGGCAGGTATTTAATAGTGAACAAGGTACCATTGACCCTGCCTCCCAGAATTTAGTCTACAGAAGACAGGGTAATAAGTACTATGATAGAGGAAGCACAGGGTACTGGGGAGCATACAGGAAACAGGTGGTCAGGAAAAGTATCCCAGAGAAAACCACTTGTATACAGACATCGGAGAGATGAGTGACAGATAACCAAGCACTGATGAGAAAATAACACATTCCAGAAACCACATACAGAGACCCAGACATAAAAGAGACTGTAAGGAAGAGTACATCCTGATCAAACAGAAGCAAAGACAAAATCTACTCAGTAGGGATGTTTCCACAGCCAGGTTCCACAAGACTCCTATCAAAAATAATATTACATAAAACAAAAGAAGACAAACCACCATAAGTAAGTCAGAAGACTCAACATACAAGAAAATTAGTGTCCCAGGGCCCATGACCCACTGGAAGACTTGGGAATAACAGAACAATTTGAAAGATTATAAATATATTTAATCAATAAAAAATTAAAAGAAGGAATAGATGTCACATGGCAAGAATAATACAAAGAAAACTGAAACTAAACAGAATTTTTAGAAATGAAAACCATAGTCAATGACATTCAAAATCCAATGCAAGACTTAGTATTAAAGCATTAATCTATGCTTCTTGCCAAAACTAACCTAAAAAGACAGTAAATTATTTAAAAAGGTACAAACCCACGAAGACAAGGAGGACAAAAAAGAGAAAGTATGAAAAAGAAACTTAAAAAGATGAAAGAGGAACCTGAAGGCAAATGAGTAAGTGGTGGCTGATTTTAGAGCCCTTAGAAATCTAAGCTAACCAAAGTGCAGACAGGAGACGGAGGGGAAAGCCAGAAAGAAGCAACCAGCTCACAGCCAGAAACTTGGAAAGACTCATGGTTTAAAGATGAGAGAGACCTCAGAAGACAAGAGTGGAGGGCACAATGACCATAGCAGGACTAGCTGAAAGTTTATATAAAGAACAGTTAGTTCACCAGAGGTCCCCCTCTAACCCCTGCAGAAGTAGAGTTCCTGGATGCAAAGCCTGCTCAGCTAATGCCCATACTGGGGGTTGAAAGTCTGTCTTCTGAACCATAAAACTCCCCCCTTCTTGACTACTGGAACACTGACAGCCAAGACACTCTACTCCCATCAAGAGACTGATTCCTTCCTCTGGAAACTGACCAACAGAAGAGAAAATACCTCTCAGTTCTGACATTTTAGCATCCTTCATTGAAAAAGTTAGTACAGCACTTGCAAAGCCTACAAGTGTGAGGCCCTGGTATCAATGCCCCAGTACCACACACACAAACACACACACACACACACACACACACACACACACACACACATACACACACACAAAGGAGGAGGAATAGGTGGAGGAGGAGGAGGAAAGGAGGAAAGGAAGAGGAGGAAGAGGAGGGGGAGGGTCATGAGAGCCTCATTTATAAAAAGGAAAATAAAAGAAATACCCTCCTGTGCAAATACAATGGAAATGGTTAAGGAAACTGTTGTACCATAACCACAAAATAAGAACCCAAATGGATAAATAGCAAACTCTCAGACAAAAGAATGTCAGTATATTAAAAGAAACAGCATGGGAATCCACTAAAATGTTAACAAAGAGAAACATCTACCCCATCTCTAACTAAAAGGATTTAAGTATACCAACCTTTCCATTGAGAACTACCACAAAAGCTAGATAAAATTAAAGAAAGCAAGCAAAGTCAATTAAAGGCTCTGAAGAACAAACCAAACCAGGCAGAACTTGAGGGGCATATAATAGAAGGCAACCTATACTGAGAACGGAAGCAGTAAGTATTGTATTGTATCCACTTTTCCTCCTTGGGGACATCTAGCAATTCATAGTGCAGAGCACAGAGGCTAAGGAAAAGGCAGCCACCTAGTGCTTGAGGCTCTCCTGCTGAACTGGGGAAACAACTTAGAATTCAGGGTTTCCAAGGTAGCTTCAACTAGACAGAGAGGCCAAGATTCAGAGGAAAAACAGCACTGCAGAGATAAAAAGCTAACCTTCTCCATACAATTTCTCCTTCAGGCATTTGCTGATTCCTAACCAGTACATTCATGGAATGAGAAGCCTTCTCAGTCAGCAGAAAGCAATTGCTAAGAAACTAAAACCTAAGCAGACATTTCTGTAGTTTTACAGTAGAAGAGAAGCTAAAGTGGGAGTTCAGAGCCCACCAAAGATGAGACCATGGTAAACCTCAGATTTTCAGTTGAATTCTAGCCCCAAACCATCTCAACTGCAGATGAATCAAAGTGATCTGTCCTGCACTGTGAATGCCTACCAGAAGATAATTAAATATCCTTTGGAGGAAAATAACGTCATCTATATCCTTAAACATTTTTCATATACAATGTCAGGTATCTCAGCAAAAGTTGTCAAGCACATAATGGTGTATAACTAGACAGAATGGTGCAACAGAACAGAAAATACATCCAAGTATATAGGAAAATTTAGTACTGATAAAGTGCCATCTCAAAAAACTAAGGTAAAGAAGGACTTCTTAATAAATACATTGGGCACAATAACAGCCACTTTAAAAATAAAATAGTATAACTCTTTCTCACCCAATACAAAATTATAAACTGCAAATGGATCAGACATCTAAATGTAAAAAAATTAAATTAGCACTAGAAGAAAATACTGGTGAATTACTTTATAGCCTAGGTTTGAATAAAGGATTTCTAACTATACTTAAAATACAGATATAATAATGCAGTTGGTACATGAAAATATTGCAGAGCAAAAAAATAGCATAACGAAAGCCAAGAGACAAATGACAATGCAGGATAAAAAATTTACTTGGCATATATCCCAGATAAAGGACTAATATCACTAATATATAAAGAACTTTTTAAAAATCAAGAAAAAAACTGAAAGCCTAACAGAAAACTGTGTAACATATAAGAGCAATTTTAAAAGACATATAAAAAGGCTCCTACATATGAAATTAATTTAACTTCACTGACAAGAGAAACCCAAATTGAAACTACCCAAAAGTATCATTACCCACCTATCAGGTTGGCAAAGGCAAGGAAAAACATTCTTACAATGCTGGAAGACAAAATATTTCAATCTCCATGGGGAAATTTGGTAACATCTAACATAACTATATAACTATTTATGCTTTCACACAGAAACCTCACTCTTAGAAATTTACCAGAGGATACACTTAAGAATTTGCCTGAAGAAACCCCTGCAAAATGCAAAAATATACCCATGTAAGGTTACCCTTTATAGCATTATTTGTAATTACAGAATACTGGAAACAACCTAATTATTTTTATAGGGGATATTGGTTGAGTAAATAATACCTCCATATAATGGAGTATTATGAAGTTATTAAAAAGAATTAGAAAAATTTGCTGGGTGCATTGCCTTTAATCCCAGTGACTCGGGAAGCAGAGGCAGGAGAATCGCAAGTTCCAGGCCAGAGGCAGCCTGTGTAACTTAGTGAGACCCTATCTCAAAAATGCAAAGTAAAAAATGGGCTCTGAGTATGGTTCAGTGGTTGAGTGTTTCCAAAAAGCATGCATGAGGCCCTGGGTTCAACTCCCCTGTATTGAAAAAGAAAAAAAAAAGAATTAGAGAAATCCCTATGAAATGATATGGTATGATTTCCCAGATACATTGCTAAGTGAATAAAGCAAGGTATAAGATATACATATACAGCATGCTACCTTTTGTATAAGAAAAGTAAATAAGAATCTATTCCTATAATTTAATGATAAAAAACTTTAGTAAACTAAGAATTGAAAGAATCTGATAAAGGTTTTCTATATAAAACCTATGTGCTGCCTACAGCTATCAGATCTCAGAAGCCTGGGAACACCAGATACTATAGGCTTGGGAGAAGGATCAGGCAACCCACTCCCAAAAATCCACCATTGAAAACCCTATGAATAGCAGACAAGCACTGACAATAGCGTTCTGCCTGTTGTACATAGGGTCCCTTTGAGTCAGACACTGACTTGATAACATCTAACAACAGCAACATATAAAACCTACAGCAAACATTATTGTTGTATTATTAGAAATTCTGAAAGCTTTCCATCTAGGATTGAGAAAAAGAAAAAAATGTCTGATGTTACTATTTCCATAAACATTATGCTTGCTGGTGGTACTGGCTTTGTAATAAGGCATGATAACCAAATATCAGTTTTTAAGAACTGAAAAAGAACAAATAAAACTATCATTATCTGTGGTCTACATGATTGTGCACATAGACATAGAAAATCGAAGATTCTACTGATAAACTATTACAGTTAAGTGAATGTTAAGCAAGGCTGTTGGATACAAAGTCAATATACAAAAATCAATTCTGTCTCTATGTACTAGCAAAAATATTATAAAACAAAAATAAAAATTATACTATCTACAATAACATCAAAACCTACCACACACCTAGGAATGAACAAAAGATGAATAAAACTGTATAGGAAAATTATAAACCATGGATGAGAAGACTAAATAAACTGAGGGATACATTGTTTTGGAAGACTCAATACTGTAAAGATGTCCATTCTCTCCAAACTAGTCTCTACAATCAACACAATCTCAAAGACAAGTCAATAGGTTTTTAACAGAAATTGACAAGTCAGTTATAAAATCAATATGAAAATGCAAAGGACAAAGAATATCCAAGACAATTTTGAAAAACTACAACAAAACTGGAGAAGCTATCAGATTTCAAGCTACAGTAATTAAGGCAGTATGGTATCCAAGGCAAGGATAAAGACCAATGGATCAGAATAGAGTCAAGGAACAGACTTCTTATAAAAAGCCATCTGATTTATGATAAGAGAGCTATTAGTTTAAAAAAAAGGTTTTTTCAGTAATGGATCTGGGTTAACCATATATATGTATAAAAAATGAATTGTTAATCATAGCCATTACTTTGTAAAGTCAATTCCAGTGGATCACAGGCCTAAAATTGAAAGGTGCAATGGTAAAGTTTCTAGAATTGCACTATACTTTATAGTAACCAACAGACATATGTGACTATTTACATTTAATTTAAAATTAATTAAAATTTAAAATTTAGTTTGCATTAACCACATTTCAAGTGACCAGCAGCCAAATGTGGCTAGAGAGCTACATGTGGGATGGTACCAATATGAAACATTTTCATGTCGCACCAAGTTCTATCAGATAGCACTGTTCTAGAAGATAGCATTAATAGGTCATAGAAAGTGCTATAAGAAAAATATTGATAAATTTGACTTCATTAAATTAAGAACTTCTAGCCATCAAAAGGCACCACTGTGCCAGGTGCAGTGGCTCACACCTATAATCCCAGCAACACAGGAGGCAAAGGCAGTAGGATTGCAGGTTCAAGGCCAGAGGCAGACTGCTTAATATAGCAAGACCCTGTCTCAAGATAAAAAAAATGGGCTGGGTATGCAGCTCTGAGGTGGAGTGCTTGTAAAGCATCTGTAAGGCCCTGGGTTTGACCCCCAAATACCACACACACACAAAAAAGGCACCACTGTGAATACAAATGCAAACCACAAAATGGGATATATGGAATATAGTTTTGACAAAGACTCACATCAGCATATGACGCATAACACTTTGGTCAAAGTGGAAATAGGAATATGATAGCATATGCCATATGGCCTTGGTGTGTAGTAGGTTATACCAGCTAGATTACTCTATGTACATTCTATGATGTTTCCTCAGTGCTGAAATCACTTGACATATTTTTCAGAATGAATTCCCATTGTTAAGAAACATATGATTGCAGCCGGGCGCAGTGGCGCATGTCTGTAATCCCAGCAGCTCGGGAGGCGAAGGTAGGAGGATTACAAATTTGAGACCAGAGGCAGTCTGCGTAACTTAGTGAGACCCTGTCTCAAAAAGTAAAAAAAGTGGGCTGGGGGGCACAGCTCAGTGGTCCAGCACTTGCAAAGCATGCAGGCGCAAGGCTCTAGGTTCAACCCCCAGTACCACAAAAAAAAAAAAAAAAAAAAGAAAGAAACACATGATTATATATTTAAAAAAAAAAACATCCTGCCAGGTGTGGAGACACATACCTGTAATCCCAGCAATTTGGGACGCAGAGACAGGAAGATAAAAAATTTGAGGCTAGAGGCAGGTTGCGTAACTTAGGAAGACCCTGTCTCAAGATAAAAAATTTTAAAAGAATTGAGAGTTCAGCTCAGTGGTATACTACTTGCAAAGTATGTGTGAGGCCCTGGATTTAACCCCTCAGTCCTGGAGGAAAAAAAAAAAAAAAACGATCTCTATATTAGCAAGACAGAGAACTCAGTTATTTCTAATGGCTAAAGATCTAAATATGCCCTTAACCAAACCAGACATCCAGGTGGTCAATAAGCACACAAAAACACAATGTAATTGTATAATTTCCTATTGCTACTATAAAAGGAAATTACCATAAACTTGATGGTTTAAAACAATACAAAGTTATTATATTATCCTTCTGAAAATTAGGAATTCAAAATTGGTATCAACAGGCAAAATCAAAGTGTCCTCAAGACTGCATTTCTTCTGGGAGCTCTCAGGGGAAATATGTTCCTTTGCTTTTTCCACCTTCTAAAGGCTGCTCACATTCCTTGGTTAGTGGGCCCTTTTCACCTTCCAAGCTAGTACTGGTCAGCTGAATCTGCATCACTGCTGCATCATTGCTTCCAGTATGATATCTCCTCATTTGAACCTCCAGCCAACCTCTTTCATTTATAAGGACCTTTACAATTACATTAAGCCTAGAAGGATAATACAGGATTATCTCCCCATTTTAAGATCCTTATCTTAATCACATCTGTAAAGTCCCTTTTATCATATATAAGTCACATATTCACACCCCCAGGGATTAGGACATGGGTGTCTTTGGAAGGACATTATTCTGCCTATACCAATGCTCAATCAACTTCATTGATCTTAGAAGAAAATCAAATTTAAAGCACCATGTAAAGTGTACACACACACACACACACACACACACACACACACACACACACAATGTACTACTCCTCACCAAGACTGCTAAAACTGAAAAAGGTAATTGCAAGTGTTGACAAGAATGCAGAAAAACTAGAACTCTCATATATTGCTGGTACATAAAATGGCATAACCAGTTGGAGAAACTGGTAGTGTATCTATTGAAGCTAAGCATGTGCATTCCCTATGATCTAGGTACAAACCAACAGAAAAGCAAATCCATCCATCAATAGACATGTATAAGAATGTTCAGAGAAGCATTATTTACAGTAGCCTCAACTGAAAACAACCCAAATATCCAATAGTAAACAATACATTATATCCACAACAAAATACATACAGCAATAAAAAGAGAATGAAGTGCTCTATGCAACAATATGCACAAATCTCACAGACAGAATGATGATCAATTCAAGTCCCACATAAAAGAGCACATACTGCATGATTCAATTTATATAAAGTTTAACAGCAGACAAAACTTATCTATATAACTTGTTGTTGTTAGGTGCCCTTGAGTGGGTATCCGACTCATAGCAACCCTCATAGGATTTCAATGGCTGACTGTTTTGGGATTGCCTTGGGAGTGGATTGCCAGGCCCTTCTCCCATTTTTGCGGTGCTGGGAATTGAACTCAGGATCTCAGAGACTGCAGCGCAGCACTCTACCAACCCAGCTAAATCCCAGCATCTATATAAGATGAGTGAGAATAATGGTCATTATCTAGAGGAGATCATGACTAGGAAGGGGTGAGAGATTCTGGGGCACAGTAATGTTCTGTTTCTTGGTCTGGGTATTGGTTATATGGGTATATTCACTTTGCTAAATTTTATCATGCTGAATGATGACAATTTGTGTGCTTTATACACAAGTAAATACATGTATACATATTTACATTTATATAAATATTTATGTCATACTTCCATTTAAAAGTTTACAAAAATATAAACAGATATTAGGTACCCAACTATGGATAATTATTTTCTTTTGGGTCCTATTTTCAAAATTTTGTTTAATGAGAAAAAACAGGTATTATAACAGGGAAAAAGCAACTTTTTTAAAAAAACAGAACTGAGATTCTGTGAGGTTCCCAACAAACCTAAGTAGAGTGTGTAATTTAAACACAGTATAATGAAAAACATTGGGTTGCTAGACACCCTGAAAATTATGCCCTAGAGTGAATTCACTCTTAAGGGAAGAAGGGAAAAAGGAAGACAATTTTGGAAGTCTAAACTACAAACAGAGAATGTTAAAGTGTACCTTCAAAAATAGTTACACACGTAAAATACAAGCCATTAAAGCATTCCAGGTATCATTACAAAAAACATAAACACAAATGCCCAGTACCCCTATTTATCCAAAATAGATTACAAAAGTCTCACCCTGTTTTCTTTTCTTTACTTTTTCTTTTTTGTTTTTTTATTTGTTTGTTTGTTTAAGTACCAAGGGTTGAACCCAGAGCCTCATGCATGCTAGGCAACTGCTCTATCACTGAGCTGCATACCTATCCCCTTTTTATTTTTTATTTTGAAATGAGGTCTTGCTAAACTACATAGTTCAGGATACCTCTGGCCTTGAACCTTGATCTTCCTGCCTCAGGCTCCCAAGTCGCTGGGATTACAGTGATGTGCCACAGCACCTGGCCTCTTCTTGTTCTTAATACTCTCTTACTGCCTTAGTTTTCAGAAAGCAAATGGAAGCAATTATTAGCCAGAGAGTAACTATAAATGGCATCATATATTTTATATACATATATTTTTTCAGTACTGGGAGTTGAACCCACGGACTCGCACTTGCATGCTTTGCAAGTGCTGGACCACTGAGCTGCACCCCAAGCCCATTTTTTTTTTACTTTTTGAGACAGGGTCTCACTAAATTACACAGAATGCCACTGGTCTCAAACTTGCGACCTTCCTGCCTCTGCCTCCCAAGCCACTGGGATTACAGGTGTGCACCATCACAGCAGGGTCCACATATTTTGGACCCTTTACACAATCAACAAAGAAAAGTTTTAGGCTATTGTGTGCCAACATGGAACATCATGTTCTGTCTGAATTACAAAATAAATCTTAAACATAAGCCCACAAAATAACTTCAGTGATTTTTCTTTTGTTGTTGTTGTCGTTGTGTGCCATCGAGTCAGTATCTGATTCATAGCGACCCTCATAGGATTTTGAATGGCTGACTGTTTCAGGATTGCCTTGGGAGTGGATTGCCAGGTCCTTCTCCCATTTTTGTGGTGCTGGGAATTAAACTCGGGACCTCAGAGACTGCAGCGCAGCACTCTACCAACTGAACTAAATCCCAGCCCCATTTTTCTTTTAGAATAAGTTTAAAATTTAATAAGGATATAGGGTAGGAAGGTAGGGGGTGTTACTTTGTGCTGTAGAGCATTTGTCCTTCCTTTTCTAAGTTTCTCTTTCTTTAAACATAATTGATTTTTTTTCTAGAAGTAAAAGCTCTAACAAGTATCTCCATTCCTTTGTGTTTTGTGGGAAATAATTGAAGCTCCTTGTGAAACTTCTGCTTAAAATTCAAAGGGAATATTCTGTTCAGAAGCTTTTGTTTCATCTATGCTCCTACCAGAGCCCTTCACAGTAAGAATAAGCTCCTGCCTAAACTCCCTCACCTGTTTATACATTTACAGGAATTAAGCAAAGGAGGTGATCCCTGTCTTCTGCTCCAGTAATCCAACAGCAGACTTCATATTTGCTATTTAACATGTCCCATATCATTCTGCCCTTTGTCTAAGTAAACTGTTTTTGCAACCATAAAAATGGCTCTAATTCCTAGTCTTTTTAAAAAGATACTAGGCTTGCCATAATGATGGATGAAAATTTTAGTAGATATGTTTAACAATTACATAATGTATGCACATATTAAGATATCACAGGACACTGCATAAATATGTACAGTCTTATGTTTTTATGTATCCATTAAAAATAAATTTAACTTAAGATACTGGAGAAAGTGACCATTCCCTTCAAAGGAATAACAAACAGGGATCTATTGCTTTGTGGACTAATCTATTGTCCAAATGGTACTTCAAGTTCCACATCCTATCATATTCCAGGCTCCTTTGCAACTACCACTTTGAAATACTGGCATATAGTTTTAGTAAACCCAACATTTCTTCCTCCTTCTGGTAAAAATTCTTCTTCCTCTTTTAGGAATCAACCTTTCCCCACCCCACTTGACTCTGGGAGGACAACCTATTGGAATTCCTTGCACTCTCTGGAAAACCATGTTACCCATTTGTGGCTACAGTCATAGAGTCAAAGGATGGTCACATGACTCATGCAGGGCCTATCAGTTTCTTCCCGGTAATTTTATAAGCTGGTACTGGAAAAGCTCCCAGTTTCCCCTCACGTCTCTACCTGAGAGGCTGAAAATCAGACACTATCCATGGCATGGCCTTACCATTCTGTCCACCATCATACCTTGATAGGAATCTGCCAGCAGAAGGAAAAAATGAGGCCAATGACCAGAGAGCAATGCAGCCAGGAGATGCAGAAATAGAGTCTAAGTAATGACACTGTCATCCAAGTCCCTGTGAGCCCTGATGTGAGCACCAACCTAGAACCTTCCAGTGACAAATCATTAACTTCTTTTTTTCTCTGGGTTCTGTTGCCCTGAACTAAAAGTCTTAAATCACAAACAAACAAATAACAATAAAAACTCTGCAACAATAGTGGTGCCAACAGCTAACTGCTCTCACCAAATCCTTATGGCTTCCCAGAAGAGCAAGTGAGTGGTGTGGGATGGCTATGGAGCCATCTGAATGCCAATTTCCAGGTCTAAAAACTGAATCAGGTTCCAGGAGTTGACAACTATCAAGATTATGAAGATAGCTGGCCATGATGACTCATGCCTGTAATTCCAGCAACTCAGAAGGCAGAGGCAGGAGGATCACAAGTTCAAGACCAGAAGCAGCCTACATAACTTAGTGAGACCCCGTCTCAAAATAAAAACTAAAAAATTGGGCTGAGGGTATAGCTCAATGGTACAGTCCTTGCAAAGCATGCAAGCGCAAGGCCCTGGGCTCAACCCCTCAGTACCGCCAAAAAAAAAAAAAAAATTATGAAGATTATGATACCAGAGTTCTTTCTGAGCCACATCTAAAAACCGAACACAAAGCTCTCAGGCTGGGAAGTCAGGCTAAGGGGATGTGATGGGCAGTGAGCCATGGCAGAACACTGCTCTGTGCTGAAATGCACAATGTTTCTGTCATAACCCACACCTTCTCTATCTAAAGAAACTGATCTCTCATTGTTCAAGATATAGATGATGGACTCTTAGCTTTGCTTTTAGCAAATCCACCAAGGAAAAAAGTTGATCTGGACCTAGCACCAAGCAGAAGTTCTTAGAAGAGGCCTAATTTTTTCAACAGGAAGAGTCACAAATGGCCATGAATACCTTGGTGGGTATCCATATTCGTTAATCATTTTTTTTGATATCCCTGATTCTCACCATCAGAGGACAGTAACTGAGTGACAGAAATTGGTCAGGCAATTAGATAAATTAGCAACTGAGGTCTACAACAACAGAAAAGGCAACTATAGACCAATTTCTCTGATGAACATAGATACAAAAATCCTCAATAAAATACTTGCAAACCAAATATAGCAACACATAAAAAAAAAATCATACATCCGCCAGGCATGGTAGTGCATCCCCGTAATCCCAGCAGCTCAGGAGACAGAGGCAGGAAGATCGCAAGTTCAAGACCAGATGCAGTCTGTGTTACTTAGTGAGACCCTGTCTCAAAAAGTAAAAAACATGTGCTTGGGGTGCAGCTCAGTAGTCCAGCACTTGCAAAGCATGCAAGCTCGAGGCCCTGGGTTCAACCCCTAATACCACACACACAAAAAAATAAATCATACATCATGATCAAATGGGCTTCATTCCACAAATACAAGGCTGGTTCAACATATACAAATCAATAAATTTAATACAATACATCAATAGACTCAGAGACATAAATCACATTATCATTTTAATAGATGCAGAAAAAAGCCAAGCATGGTGGTGCATGCCTATAATCTAGCACTCAAGAGGCAGAAGCAGAAGTACTGATGCAAATTTGAGGCCAACCTGGTCTACACAGTGAGTTCCAAGCCAGCCTGAGCTACACAGTGAGACCCTGCCTCAAAATAAATAAATAAATAAAGGAAAAAGAAATGCAGAAAAAGTCTTTGCCAAATTTCAACATCCAAACACTACTTCATGACAAAAGCCCTGAAGAAACTGGAAATAGATGGAACATATCTCAACATCATAAAGGATATATAGCCAAATCTACAGCCAACATTATACTAAGCAATTCCTCTCAAATTAGGAATGAGACAAGAATGTCTAGTCTCTCCACTTCTACTCAATATACCGATTAAAGGCCTAGGTGAGCACTAAGGCAAGAGAAAGAAATAAAAAGGATAAAAATAGGAACAAAGAAGTCAAATTATCCCTATTTACAGGTGACATGATTCTACCTTTAAAAGATCCTAAAGACGCCACCAAAAAATTCTTAGTTCTGATAAGTATCTTCAGCAAAGTAGCAAGATACAAAATCAACATTTAAAAAGTAGTATTCCTGTATACAAGTAATGAACATGATGAGAAAGACATCAAACCAACAATCCCATTCAAAATAGCTTCAAAAAGAATAAAATACCTAGGAATAAATCTAACCAAGGAACCTAAAGACCTCTACAGTGAAAACATCAAAACACTAAAGAAAGAAATTGAAGAAGACACTAGAAGATGGAAAGACTTCTCATGCTCATGGATCAGAATTAATACAAAAAGTGATATAAAGATTCAATCTCCATCAAAATTCCAATGACAAACTTCACAGAAAAACAATCTTAAAATTCAAATATAAGCAAAAAAGACCCAAAAAGACCCAAAAGCCAAAAAAAGACCTAAATAGCCAAAACAAGCCTAAGCAGAAAGCAGGAAGTATCATAAACACTTGACATCAAATCATATTACACAGCCTTAGTAACAAAAACAGCTTGGTTCTAACACGAAAACAGATATAAAGATCAATGGAATAGAACAGAATACCTAGAAATAAATCCACACAACTATAGCCACCTGATCTTTGACAAAGGTGACAAAAACATACATTGGAGAAAAGATAGCCCCTTCAACAAATGATGCTGGGAAAACTAGATACCCCATGTAGAAGAATAAAAGTACACACATATCTCTCACCCTGTACAAAAATCAATTCAAAATAGACCAAAGATCTGAATGTAAAACTAGACACTTTGAAAGAACTAGAAGCAAGCATAGGAAACACACTTCAACACATAGGCATGTTGTTGTTGTTGTTAGGTGCCATCAAGTTGTGTCTGACTCATGGAGACCCTTAGAGGGTTTTCAATGGCTGATTATTTTGGGATTGCCTCAGGAGTGGATTGCCATGTCCTTCTCCCATTTTTGCAGTGCTAGGAATCAAACTTAGGACCTCAGAGACTGCAGAGCAGCACTCTACCAACCGAGCTAAATCCCAGCCCACACATAGGCATAGGCAAGTATTTTCTTAATAGGACTCCAAAAGGCCAGGAAATAGTACCAAGAATTGACAAATGGGATTACATGAAGTTAAAAGACTTTTGCACAGCAAATGAAATAATTGATAAAGTAGGAAGACAGCCCACAGAATGGGAGAAAATCTTTGCCAATTATACATCTGACAGAGGATTAATGTCTAGGATATATAAAGAACTCAAAAATTTAAATGTCCTCCCAAAATAATCCTATCAGTAAGTGGGCACTAGGACTGAACAAATAGTTCTTAAAATAAGAAATACTAATGGCCAATAAGAGAAGGACCTGGCAACCCCCTCCCAAAAATCAATCTGCCATTGAAAACCCTATGAACAGCAGAAAAGCACTGACAATCGTGTTTCCCCTGTTGTACAGAGGGTTGCTATGAGTCGGATACCGACTTGACGGCACCTAACAACAACAATAATGGCCAATAAACATATGAAAAATGTTCAATATCCTTAGACACCAGGATAATGCAAATCAAAACTACACTGAAAAGCCAGGCATGGTGGCACACACCTGTAATCCCAGCAACTAGGGAGGCGGAGGCAGAAGGATCCCAAGTTTGAGATCAGAGGCAGTCTGCGAAATTTAGCAAGACCCTGTCTCAAAAAGTAAAAAAAAAAAAAAAAAAAAGGACTGGATGTGAAGCTCAGTGGTCCAGCACTTGCAAAGCAAGCAAGTGCAAGGCCCTGGGTTCAACCCAAAGTACTGCAAAAAAATAAAAAAATAAATTACACTGAGATTCATCTCACCCCTGTTGGAATGGCTAGCAACAAAACAAGCAAGCAAATGGTGGTGAGGATGTGGGGTGGGGAGAGAACCCTTTTACATTGTTGGTTGGACTATAAACTTGTATAGCCATTATGGAAGTCAGTATGGAGGTGCCTCAGAAAGCTAAAAATAGAACTATCATATGATCTAACGCCTGGGTATACACCCAAAGGAAGCTAAGTAGTCATCCCACAGAGACACCTGCACTTCCATGTTTGTTGCAACACTATTCACAATTGCAAGGATATGGAATGAACCCAGATGTCCATCAACAGATGGATTTTTAAAATGTGGTATATATAAAGATATATATATGCATGAAAAAGAATGAAATTACATCATTTTCAGGAAAATGGATGGATCTGGAGATCATCCCTTTAAGTGAAATAATCCAGACTCAGAAAGAGAAATATGCATGCTTTTACTCATATGCAGAAGCTAGATCTACCTTAGAGGAAAATATATATCTATATAAATTTATATATACACACACAAATATATATAATTGAATGTATCTAAGGTTGGAAAATACAAGGTGACTTATCTGGAGGAAGGAAGGGATTAGTGGGATAGGGAGGGGAAGAGATTAGTTAAGAGCACGAGGGAGGAATATAGTGAGGAAGAAAAAAAACTCAGTCTGGCCAGGCACAGTGGCGCACGCCTGTAATCCCAGTGACTTGGGGAGGCAGAGGCAGGAGGATCACAAGTTCAAGACCAGAGGCAGTCTGTGTAATTAAGCAAGACACTGTCTCAAAAAGTAAAAAAATGGGCTTGGGGTACAGCTCAGTGGTACAGCACTTGCGAAGGATGCAAGCATAAGGCCCTGGATTCAACCCCCAGTACCACAAAAAAAAAAAAAAAAAAAAAAAAAAAAAAAAA
>VMDO01033824.1:0-17575 GCA_007922755.1 Pedetes capensis
CATCATGTTTGGAAGAGTGGCAGGTCAACGCAAAAGAGGAAAACCCTCCACCAGATGGATTGACACAGTGTCTGCAACAATGGGCTTAAACATAAATAAGATCATTTGCCTGGCACAGAATCGGCAAGTGTTTCGATCTGCTGTACATAGGGTCACTCTGAGTCGTACTCCACTGGACGGCACCTAACAACAACAACAACAGAACATGTACTTTAAAAAGATGACCTTCAAGTTGTAGAGGAACTACTAGGAAAGGCTAAGGGGACCAGGGGGTTAAGGGAGAGAGGGGAAGGTAAGAAAGGGTACTTGGGAGGGAATATACAATCAAAGCATGAGAGAAGCATGTGTGGAAAAGTAACAGTGAAAACTATTAATATGTATAATTAATATGCTTTAATAACAACAATGGACTGGATTTTAGCTTGGTACAGCACTGCTCTGCAGTCTCTGAGGTCCTGGGTTCCATTCCCAGCAATGCAAAAATGGGAGAAGGACATGGCAATATCCTCCTGAAGCAATCCCGAAACAATCAGCCATTGAAAGCCCTATGAGGGGGAAAAAAAAGCTAAAGGCGACCTAGCGGAGAAGGGACAATTTAGGGAACACAAAAGAAGGAGGGAGAGATCTAGCAAAAGGAGGAAATCCTGGGAGAGGAGAGGGGGGAGAGGAGGAAAAAGGAGGAATGAGGAATGGGGAAGGGGGTAACCTCAGGATGAACAGCCCAACTTTAATAGTCCTGGAAATAATTATAATAACATACGGAAGAATGCTATGAATATAGATGGACTAGAAAATTCATGAAATAGTACTGACAATGTAAAAGGAAAGTTCACTACAGAAAAAGTTTCAATCTTAAACGTAATTGGGACCTAAGGATATATAGAAAAACATTACCATAAAAAGACAAGCATGTATTCTCAGTGGCTTGGGAGGCGGAGGCAGGAGGATTGAAAGTTTGAGACAGAGGCAGTCTGCATAATTTGGCGAGACCCTGTCTCAAAAAAGTAAAAAAAAAAAAAAAAAAAAAGTGCTGGGGGTGCACCTCAGTGGTCCAGCACATGCAGAGCATGCAAGCTCAAGGCCCTGGGTTCAACCCCCAGTATGGCAAGAAACACCCCCCCGAAAAAAAATTGAAGCAAATGGAAGAGAAGTCTTTGGTGAGGGGGGTGGGATGGGGGAGGAAGTGCACAAGAGGGTAAAGGGGGACTTATCTGTGTAATGTACAACAAAATGCATATATGGAAATGTCACAATGAAAAGCATGTCAGAATGAATCACATTGAAGTGTACATTAGAAATTTCCAATTAAAAAAAAAAAACCCTATGAGGGTTTCTGTGAGTTGGACACTACTCAAAGTCACCTAACAACAACAACAACAACAACAACAACGATAACAATAACAATAACAAAGTAATAGATTTCCTTCTGAAAAAATAGTAACATACTATCATTCTTGGAAAAAATGCAGTATATCCATTCAATGGAATAGTATTTGGCTATAGAAAAGAATGAAGTACCCATACATGCTACAACATGGATGAACCTTGAAAACTTAATGCTAAGTGAAAGAAACCAGGTTCAAAAGACCACATATTATATATTCTATTTAAATGTCATGTCCAGAAAAGGAAATCTTAGAGAAAGAAAGGAATATTAGTGGTTGCTTAGGGCAAGGGGTAATTAGGAGATGGAGGAACAATAGCTAAAGGGCATGTGGTTTGTTTTTGAAATGATGCAAATATTCTGAAATTGTGGGATTGCTTCACAGCCTTTTGGCTAAGATCAAGTGTAATATCTCTTCTTGGTTTAATGTCTGACATGTTTTCTGTTTGAGAATGAAATATTAAATGAAAATTTCAAACTAGGAAGTAGAATAGGCACTTGTTCTGATCACTTCATGCATAGATATGGTACTGCAGTATTTCCAGGGATGATCTTCCCCCATGTAAGTATCTTGTTGTTGTTAGGTGCCGTTGAGTTGGTGGAGTTGGTGTCCAACTCATAGCTACTCTACATATAAAAGGCGAAACACTATTGGAGCTTTTCTGCTATTCGTAGGGTTTTCAATGGCTAATGGTTTTTTTGGGAGTGGGTTGCTGGGTCCATCTCCCAAGCCTACAGCACCTGGTGTTCCCAGGTGGTCTCCCATCCAAGTACTAACCAGGCCTGACCCTGCTTAGCTTCCGAGATCTGATGGGATCAAACGCCACAGTGCTATGGCTGCAGGCTTGAAAGTATCTTGGTGTTTTGAAAAGTAGGCATGCTATGGTTCAGGTTTAAAGTGTATTAAAACATTTAGATGTTTCAATGTCTTTCTTTTTCTTTTCTTTTTTTTTTTTTTTGTCAGTACTTGGAGGTTGAACCCAGGGCCTTGCACATGATTTGCAAGTACTCTACCACTGAGCTGCAGCTGCAGCCAATTTTTTATTATCTTGAGATAGAGTCTCGCTAAATTTCAAAATCTGGCTCTGGACTTGGAAGCTGCAAACCTCCTGTCTCAGCCTCCTGAGTCCCTGGCAAGTTTGAAGATTTGAATATAAAGTCAGGTGTGATGGCTCATGCAAGAACAAAGTCCTGGGTTCAGTACCCCAGAACCAAAAGAAAAAAGAAAAGAAATGATCTGAGATGTAATGTTCATAGCAGGTAGAGTGGCAGGAGATTAAATCAAAGTGTATAGTTTGGGGTTATGTAAAAGACTAAACATGTTTGTGTATATAAATTGAAGGGCTGGGATTTAGCTCAGTTGGTAGAGCGCTGTGCTGCAGTCTCTGAGGTCCCAAGTTCAATTCCCAGCACTGCAAAAATGGGAGAAGGACCTGGCAATCCACTCCCAAGCCAATCCTGAAACAGGCAGCCATTGAAAACCCGATGAGGGTCGCTATGAGTTGGATACGGACTTGACGGCACCTAACAACAACAACAACATATAAATTGAAACAATCTAGAAGCGTAAAAGCAGTGCCTATTATGTGAGCGGGAGTTGGAGATAAGGATCAATAGGATTCTTCAGTTTCATATTTGAGTAGAATTTGGACTTTTAAAGCCTCTTAAAATGTGTAACATATATCTTGTAACAGGTTCAGGGAAAAAATATAGAACGTTGAGCCAGAATCAAGGAAACACAGTACTGTACACAGGAGCTTGGTGTTTGATGATTCCTTTGGTTCTAGTCCCTCTAGTGGTGATAATGAGGTATTGCTGATGACTGTGTCTTAAGCGCAAGCATCCTATAAAGAATGCTAAAATACCTTCATGGCCTGCAGCCATAGCCCTGTGGCATCCAATCCGTCAGATATCGGAAGCTAAGCAGGGTGGGGCCTGGTTAGTATTTGGATGGGAGACAGCCTGGGAACACCAGGTGCTGTAGGCTTGGGAGGCGGAACCGGCAACCCATTCCCAAATATCAATCTGCCATTGAAAACCCTATGAACAGCAGAGAAGCACTGACAATAGTGTTTCCCCTGTTGTATGTAGGGTCACTATGAGTCAGATACTAACTCGAGGCGCCCAACAACAAAATATTTTCATAGGGGATAGGGGTGTAGTTCAGAGGAAGGGTGGATGCATGACTTACAATGAGGTTCTGGGTTCAATCCAAGCACCAAACTGTCCAACCAACCAAAACCTCCCAAAATTTTAATAGCACTCAAACACTCAAATCTGCAGCCATGGCATCCTAGTATCCTGATCCTGCCTGATCTCGGAAGCTAAGCATGGTCGGCTTGGTCAGTCCTTGGATGGGAGACTGCCTGGTGCTTCAGGCTCAGTAGAAGGACCTGGCAGCCCACTCCCGGAATGATCTGTTATTGAAAACCCTATGAATAGCAGAGAAGCACTGGCATAGTGCTGGGCCTGGCAAAAAATCAAGGAGTGTTCTGTTCTGTTGTATATAGCGTGGCTATGAGTCCACCAGGACTAGACTGCACCTAGCAATCACAGCAGCAAACACTTATCACTCAACCTATATTCTTGAAATCAAGTAATCTTTGCCAAATGGTAGGCAGGAAAAAAAAAAAAAAAAAAAACCCTCCAAAATAGTGATTACTGCAGAAACCTACTCTGTATCATGAAGCAGACATCAGCAAATTCTTTAGGTTGGTTTTTTCTTTTTCTTTTTTTTTTTTTTTCAGACTGGGATTTACTATGTAGCCCAGGCTGGCTTTGAATTCATGATCTTCCTGCCTCCGCCTCCTGAGTGCTGTGATTCCATGCATGTACCGCCACACTCAGCAAAGTCTTTAGTTTTGAAAATTCAAGCATGAAGAAAACCCCCCAGTATGATTGTTTTGATATCATTAATATCACACACAAGGAAAATTTTACTAAAGATCATTTAAAAGTGCCTGGAGCAGTAATAGACAGGGAATTACTAGAAAATCAGCTGGATTCAGAAGAGGGCGGGGAACTTGGGACATCATTGCTGATGTCAGATGGATATTAGCTGAAAGCAGACAATATCAGAAAGATGTCTATCTATGTTTTATCAACTCTACAAAAGCATTTGACTGTGTGGATCGTAGCAAATTATGGATAACACTGAGAAGAATGGGAATACCAGAGCACCTAACTGTATGAATGAGGAGTCTCTTCATGTACCAGGAGGCAGTCATTTGAACAGAACAAGGAAACACTGCTTGGTTTGAAGTTGAGAAAGGTGTTCATCAGTGCTATACCCTTTTACCATATCTCTTCAATTTCTATCTGAACAATTAATCCGAGAAGCTGGACTTTATGAAGAAGAATGCAGCATCAGGCTTGGAAGAAGACTCATCAATAACCTGTGGTATGCAGATGACACAACTCTGCTTGCTGAAAGTGAAGAAGATTTGAAACATTTACTGATGAAGATCAAAGAACTCAGCCTTCAGTATGGATCATGACTAAACATCAACACAACAAAAATCCTTACAACTGGGTCAGTATGCAACTTCACAATAAATGGAGAAAGGATTGAGTTTGTCCACGATTTTGCTTTATTTGGTTCTATAATCAACACCCATGGAAGCAGCAGTGAAGAAATAAAAAGATGCATTGCTTTGGGAAAAGCTGTGGCAAAAAGATTTATTTAAAGTTTTGAAAAGTAAATATGTCACATTGAAGATGAAGGTGCACCTGACTCATGCCATGGTGTTTTCAGTGGCATCATATGGTTGTGAAAACTGGACATTGAACAAGGGAGACAGGAGAATTGATGCTTTTGAATTATGGTGCTGGAGATGAATATTGAATATTCCATGGGCTGCCAAAAAACCCAACAGATCCATCCTAGAAGAAGCACAATCAGAGTGCTCCTTGGAAGCAAGGATGACTAGACTGTGTCTTACTTATTTTGATCATGTAGTCAGGAGGGACCAATCTCTGGAGAAAGACATCATGTTAGAGAGAGTGGCAGGACAACAACAAAAAAGGAAAACCCTCCACTAGATGGGTTGATACAGTGTGTGCAACAATGGGCTTTAACATAAATAAGATTCTGTGCCAGACACATTTTCCTTATCCACTCCCCTGTTGATGGATACCTAGGTTGCATCCATTAATCTTGGCTAGTGTGAATAGTGCTGCAATAAACATAGATGAGCAGATATTTCTGTGGTATACTGACTTACATTACTTCTGATGTATACTTAGGGGCATTATAGCCAGGTGATACGGTAGTTCTAATTTTAGTTTTCTGAGGAGCCTCCATACTGATTGCCACAGTGGCTGCACCAGCCTACATTCCCACCAGCAGTGTAGTACGGTTCCTTTCTTACATCCTCATCAGCATTTGTTTGTTTTGTTGATGCTAAGTATTCTGACTTCAGTAAGATGATCTCTCAAGGCAATTTTGATTTGCATTTCACTGGTGGCTAAGGATGTTGAACATTTTCTTCATATGATTATTGGCCATTTGTATTTCTTCTTTTGAGAAGTCTCCACTCAGTTCATTTGCCCATTTTTTGATTGGATAATTTGCTCTTATGGTGTTTAATTTTTTGAGTGTTTTATGCATTCTAGATATTAATCCTCTGATGTATAGCTGACAAAGATTTTCTCCCATTCTGTAGGCTGTGCCTTCACTTTGATAATTGTTTTTGTTGTGCGAAATCTTTTAAATTTCATGTAGTCAATTCTTGCTATTGATCAATAGTATCTAACGCAACCAGTCTGTTCTTGAGATGGTCTCTGAACTCAGGTGGGAGATACTCAAGGTTATACCTTGGCTCTTGTATACTTGTTCTAATTTTCTTCATTTTCAATTTGAACCTGCGTATGAGCAGTTGCTGGTCTGATGCACAGTCAGCACCTGGTCTTGTTCTGACTTCTGATATTGAGGTTTTCCATTGTCTCTTTCCACGAATGTAGTCAATTTTGTTCCTGTATGTTCCATCTGGTGAATTCCATGTTTATAGTCACCATTTATGTTGGTGACAAAATGTATTTGCAATGAAAAGTTTGTTGATCTGGCAAAATTCTATCATGTGATCTCCAGCACGGTTTCTGTCACCAAGGCCATATTTCCAACTATTGAGCATTCCTTTTTGTTGCTAATTTTTGCATTCCAATCACCAGTAATTGTCAGTGCATACTGTTTGCAATGTTTGATCAATTTCAGACTGCAGAAGCTGGTAAAAATCTTCTGCTTCTTCATTTGTGGCTTTTGTGGAGGGTTTGTAAATTTGCATAGTAGTCATATTAACTGGCCTTCCTTATAGGATATTATTTTATCACTGACAGCATTGTATTTCAGGACAGATCTTGAGATAATGCTTTTGATGATGAATCCAACCCCATTTAAAAAACCATGTGCATGCCACAGTGTCTGGTAGTGTTTTGTTCTGTTATACATAGGGTCACTATGAGTTTCAGACTCAATGGCACCTAACAACCACCACCACCACCACCACAAATTCTTGCTATTGATTCCTGCGCTACTGGTGATCTTTTCAGAAAGTCCTTGGCTATGCCTCTGTCTTGAAGTGTTTTCCCTGTTTTCCTGTAGCAGTTTCAATGTTTCATGTCTTGAATTAAGGTCTTTGATCCATCTTAGACTGATTTTTGTGGGATAGATGGATCTAGTTTCAGTCTTTTTTTTTTCTTTGAGTACTGGGGTGTTGAATCCATTGCCTTGTGCATGATAGGCAAGTGCTTGATCACTGAGCCACACCTCCAGCCCCTTTTTTACTTTTTATTTCGAGATAGGGTCTTACTAAATTGTGCAGGCTTCCTCTGGCTTTGAACTCGTGGTCCCCCTGCCTTAGTTGCCCAAGTCTCTGGGATTTCAGGTGTGTACCACTGTGCCTGGTTAGTTCCAGTCTTCTTCACGATATCTAGTTCTCCCAGTACCATTTGTTGAAGGGGCTGTCTTTCTTCAACTTATATTTTTGGCATCTTTGTTGAACATCAGGTGGCTGTGGCTGCGTGGATTTATTTCTGGATCCTCTATTCTATTCCATTGGCCTACATGTCTGTTTTTGTGCCAGTACTGTGCAGTTTTTGTCACTATGGCTCTGTAGTATAATTTGAAATCAGGTGTTGTGATGACACCTGCACTGCTCTTTCTGGTCAGGATTGCTTTAACAATTCTGGGTCTTTTTTCCACATGAATTTTAGGATTGTTTTTTCTATTTTGATGTGGATTGCCTTAGATTTGTAGATTGCTTTTGCTAATATAGTCACTTTCACAATATTAACTCTTCTGATCCACGAGCATGGGAGGTCTTCCCATCTTCTAGTGTCGTTGTCGTCATCGTTGTCTTCTCCTTCTCCTTCTCCTCCTTCTTCTTCTTTTTCTTTTTCTTCTTCTTTTTTTACTTTTTGAGACAGGGTCTTGCTAAATTACGCAGACTGCCTCTGGTCTCAAGTTTGTGATCCTCCTGCCTCTGCCTCCTGAGCTGGTGGGATTATAGGTGTGCACCACCGTACCCAGCTTATAGAGGTCTTTCACTTCCTTGGTTCTACCTGTTGAAGAGTAGGGTACTGAAGTTATCCACTATTATAGTATCTGGACCTATGTGTCCCTTTACGTCTAGTAGTGTAAACCTATACTGTTGGGTTTTATTCAACAAACGCATGCAAATAAAACAAGTGATATTTGTTTTTTTTTGTTTTTTTTTTGTGGTACTTGGGGGTTGAATCCAGGGCCTTGCACATACATTGAAAGTTCTCTACCACTGTGTTGCACCCCCAGCTCATTTTTAATTTTTTTATTTAGAGACAGAATCTCATCAAGTTATTACTTAGGCTGCCTCTAGACTCAAAGTTGTGATCCTCCTGCAATCCTCCCAACTGAGATTAGAGGTGTGCACAACAGCCTCCAGTTGTGATATTTGCTTTTTAAAAATAAAAACATAAGCATGGCAGTTGGCTCCTGCCTGTAATTCCAGACACCCAGAAGGCTGACACAGGAGGATCCTGAATTTGAGGCCAGAGAGCCTGTGCAACTTAGTGAGATCCTATCTCTAGATAAACTATTTAAAAAGGGAGTTTAGGGTGCAGCTAGTGTTACAGCACTTACCTGGCATGTGCAAGGCCCTGGGTTCAACTCCTCCTCTGGTACTGAGAAAAAGAAAAACACTAAAAAAAGCATAAGGAAGGAAAAAAAATGGCAGCATGACTACATTGACTTCCTAAAATCAGTTCAGGAAGGTCTAAAATGAAAGGAAAGCCTCCCTTTGTACCCTGTTGCTCCCTTAAAATGAGAACATTCTTAATCTCCTTTTGAAAGGTCTATACCTTCAGGAACCTGCAGCCATAGCCCTGTGGCATCCGATCCTGATCCCATCAGATCTTGGAAGCTAAACAGGGTCCAGCCTGGTTAGTACTTGGGTGGGAGACCGCCTGGGAATGCCAGGTGCTGTAGGCTTGGGAGATGGATCCAGCAACCCACTCCCAAAAATCGGTCTGCCATTGAAAACCCTATGAACAACAGAGAAGCACTGACAATAGTGTTTCACCTGTTGTACTCAGGGTCACTATGGGTCAGATACCGACTCCATGGCACCTAACAACAACAACAACATACCTTCAGGAAAAAATCATAAGTGCAAAATGTACATATTGTTTAGAAACATATTAAAGAGTTAATGCTATAATACTCTTCTTAATTTTCTTTTTCATTTGAGAATGCATCTTAGAGATCTTTTCACACTTACACAGAAAGAGCTATCTTATTCTCTTTTAATGGCTATGTAGCAGTGTACCCTAACAATGATATAATTTATTCTTCTGTGGCCTTTCTCCACCTCGTCATGGACATTTTGTTTGCTTCCAATTTTTTTCTGTTGCAAACAATGCTGTTGTCTTCAACACATTCTGCTGTAAAGTTGTTTTCCTCATCTTTCCCTGAATATACAGTGGACATTTCCATGTCTGTATTATAGCTTATGTGTTTTCCCATCTATTTTGTGTATGCTTCCATGAATTCCTATTACTTTTTTCCCTAAAACCCACACAATTTAGCATTTCATTACATGAGGTGCTAACATTTCATATGGATTACCCTATATTCTCAGGCTGGAATTTAGGTTAGTTGGTAGAGTGCTGCTCTGCAGTCTCTGAGTTCTCGAGTTTGATTCCCAGCACTGTAAAAGTGGGAGAAGGATGTGGCAATCCACTCCCAAGGCAATCTGGAAAGAGGCAGCCATTGAAAACCCTCTGAGGGTTGCTATGAGTCAGATATGACTTGACAGCACCTAACAACAACCATCACCACCACCCTATATTCTCAGTTACATTAATTTAATGAGATGTGAGGTCTGGTGATTAAGACTTAGTCCCATTCAAGGAATATGGGGCACAGTTCAACATTGTTTCAATGCACCATGATTCCAGTAAGCAATGGGGAGAATTCCTTTTGTTTTGTTTTGTTTTGTTTTGTTTTCCTTCTAGTAATCCAATTTATGCTAGACAAGTACTCTATCACTAAGCTATTCTTCCAACCCCCAATCCCCATTTCATTCTTTTTTTTTCTGGTACTGGGAGGCTGAACCCAGTACCTGGCACATGCTTTGCAAGTGCTCTGCCACTGAGCTGTACCCCCAGCCCCCTTTTCTAAGTTATGCAGGCTGCCTCTGGCCTCGAACCTGTGATCCTCCTGCCTTTGCCTCCCAAGTTGAGTTGCTGGGATTACAGGCATGTATGCCACCATGCCTGGCTCCCATTTTTTCCTCTTTGTCAACTTCATAGCACACAGTTAGCTTAAAAAGATGAGCTAATTGTTTAATGACATAGCCACAAAATAAAATAAAATAAACAAAATAAAACCAATCTAAAAATAAGTCCTTGAAACAGGCTCTTTGAATTGTCATGTCTACCTAGTAAATTGCTTTGTGACATTTAGCAATTTGCAGTTTTTAATGGCTTATTTCTTTTGAATACTGGGGATCAAGCCCAGGGCCTTACACATGCTAGGCAAGTACTCTACTACTGAGCTACACTCCAGCCTTTCTGACTTGTTTCTTATTGCTTCTTTTTTTCTTACTAGAAGAATAATATATATTCATTTTAACAAATGTAAATGAATAAAAAGAACAAAGTGTAGATCACCTGTAACCACATGAAATTACAACCTCTAGTAATAACTTGTCCTATTTTGGCGTATATACTTTCTCAAGGTTATAAATATATGAACAATGTGTATTCACAACACTAATCATGCTATATATACTTTTTACATTTTTATACTTTTTTTTGTTGTTTTTTTCAGTTCTTGTTTGTTAGGTGATCTCCCATTCAAGTACTAACCAGGCCTGCCCTTATTTGGCTTCTGAGATCTGACACCACAGTGGTATGGTGGCAGGCTTTGCAGTTCTAGGGATGTTGAACCCAGGACCTTGCTTGTGCTAGGCAAATGCTCCATCACTGAACCATACCTCCAACCCCCACCCACCCTTTTTTTGTTTTTTTGAGACAGGTTCTCACTGAATTGTGCAGGCTGCCTCTGTCCTTGAATTTGTGAGCCTCCTGCCTCAGTTTCCACAGGCTACAGGTGTGTGTTCCAGCACCTGACCCATGTATACCTTTAAAATTTAAATTTTTAAGAAGCTGGGAGTGTAGCTCAGTGGTAGAGCATGCATTTAGCATGTGTGAGGCCCAAGGATTAATCTGCAGCACCAAAAAATAAAAATAAATTACTCTTAAAATTGAAGTATAATTTACACTGAGTAAAGTGCATAAATTTCAGTGCTCAGTGAATTTTTCACAGTACAGAATGTTTTGTAACCTTTTTTCTCACCTATCATGGAGTATGACTATTTCCCAGGCATTGAATATGTTTCTACATCATTTAAAATGACTACCTAGAGCTGGGTGTGGTGGCAAACATCTGTAATCTTAGCACTCAGGAGGCTGAGGCAGGAGAATTGTGAGTTTGAAGCCAGCTTGGGCTATATAGTGAGACACTGTCTCAAATAAATAAATAAAATTGGAAAGAATAAAATAAGCTAAAATGACTACCTAGTATACTACTGTGTATGGATCATTATTTATATGGCTGTTGGATATTTAATTTTTTTCTCAAAAAATTTCACTATAACTGTATTTGGTAAAGACAACCACCATTATTCCTATAGACATGTACATTTTCTTGATTATAATCTTTGAGTAAATTTTTAAGCATGCAATTGTTTAACAAAGATCATATAAAACTATATGACTTTTGACACACCAATTTCCATTTCAGAAAGGATGTACAAATTTCTTTTGCTGCCAACAATTGTTGAACATGTCTAGCACTCTTTCCTAACTAATATGCAGAATGTAAGAACATGGCATGGGAGAAGGATGTGGCAATCCACTCCAGAAGCAATCTTGAAAGAATCAGCCATTGAAGACCCTATGAAGGTCGCTATGAGTTGGGCCTGACTCCACGGAACCTAACAACAGCAACAGCAAGAACATGGTAGTCTAGGAAAAAAGGCCTGTTGGTTAATAAGATCTTTCTCTTGCTGTTCTTTAAGACAAAATTAAAGCTGAGACTGGCCTCAAACTCTCAATTCTCCTGCCTCTTCCTTACTGCGTGGTGGGATTACAGGAATGCATCACTATGCCTAACTCATTCATCAGTGATTCTGATCAAGATTTCATAATATTTAAGCAGACTTCTAAAAACCTCAAAGGACATGATATAATTTCCAAAATAAAATTAATTGTACTTTATTTTAAAATTCCATATACAGAACTTTTAGTAAGACAGCATGGATAATGAAGGTTTAGTAATAATAGTGCTTCAGTGCTTCTTCTTGCTTCTCTTCAGAAACAAACCTTTAAAAATGTGTATACTGGTAGGCTAGATGTAAAAGTATTTTTTATCCTAAAGTTACAATTTATGTTTTTTTTTAAAGCATTAAGGCAGTTAAAGTGCTACATGTTTGACCACACACCTCTAAATTCCAGATCTAAGCAGTGTTTCCTGGGAGCAAAATGAACTGAAACCCAGATTTCCTGGACCCATGATAGGCCAGAAACCTAAACCTGGAGAAAACCAGCTTAGTGATCTGGCCCCAGTTATCATACATTTCTCCTTTACTTTATTTTATTTTACTTGTTGTGTATCATAAAACATTATTTTAAAATGAAGTTGTTTCTGTGCATGTTTTCCATCTGTCTTTTTTTCATCGGAAGGAAAGCTCCAGCCATCTTCCATGGCACACACCTGTAATCCCAGCATCTTGGGAGGCTGAGGCAAGAGGATTGTGAGTTTGAGGCCAGAGATAGTCTGCACAATTTAGCAAGACCCTTCCTCAAAAACAGGGGAGTGGACTGGGGGTACAGCTCAGTGGTAGAGCACTTGTTTAGCATGCAGAAACTCCTGGGTTTAAGCCCTGCTCCCCCAAGTACTGGGGAATAAAAAAAGAATAAGGAAAGCTCCAGAGGCTGGGGGTTACTGTAGCTCAGTGGTGCAGTCCTTGCCCAGCATGTGCAAGGCCTGTTTGATCTCCAGCACTGAAAGGGGGAGGGGAGAGGAAACCTCCACAAGAATTCAGACTTTGTGTGAGAGCAAAACACAGGTCCTTAATAACTACTTATTGAATGAATAAGTTACCAAACAAATGAAAATTTGCTACTCTAGTTTATTTTTTTCTACTCAAACTGCTTTGAAGTTTATATTTTTTCTTTTTCTTTTCTTTTTTTAGTCTTTTATTCATTTTTGGTACTGAGATTGGACCCAGGGTCTGGTACATGGTAGACAAGTACTCAAACATTGAGCTATTCCCTCAGTCCTCTCAAGTTACAAAATATTTTTAACACTAAGAAAAGTACCCATTATTTGTATTTAACAAGTCCTAAAAGTTTCCTGCACTGCTTCAAATTTTCTTCTGTTTTTTAAAACAAAGGGAAAATGATAAAAATATATAGGAAATGGTGATATGCATAATTTGGGGGAGTTCACAAAACTGTCAATCAGGTAGCTGAGGTCCTTTTGCTCTACCTGGATAGAAATTTTGAGTAGGACAGCGTGTGGTGGCATACACATGTAATCTCATTTACTTGGGAGGCTGAGGCAGGAGGATAGCAAGTATGAGGCCAGAGGCAGCCAGCACAATTCAGTGAGACCTTGTTTCAAAATAAAAAGTAAAAAATGGGCTAGGAGTCCAGCTCAATGGTAGAGTTCTTGCAAAGCACATGTGAGGCTCTAGGTTTAGCCCTCAAGTATTGCAAAACTTTTTTGTGGGTAGGTGAGGAGAAACCCTTCCAATTCTGGTTCTTAGGCAGCTTGTGTGGCCCTCAGCACTAGACAACAGCAGACAGATGGGAGTAGCAGCAGTGGCACTCTCTAGTGTTATAACTCTTACACAGGCTGAGGAGGTCGGGACCCCTAAGCTTTTGACAGCGGTTGATGTGGCAGCTCCTGGGTAGGCTTAGGTATCAGGATCCTCAGACGTTGACAGTGGCCAGTGTTACAGCTCCTGGGCCCAGGGTGTCTGAGATTCTTGGTCCTAAAGACTTGACAACTCTCTCAAACTCTTCTAGTGGCCAGGGCCTGCAGTTGCTCTTCTTTGATTCTTTACAGTCTTCTATCCTTCTTCAGCCTCAGCCTTCCACCTTCTCTCAGTTATTTATTTCCACCATCCCTCCTTCTTCCTGCCCTAGTTGTTCTTCTCAAAGAGTTCAGCTACCTCTTATTTCTGTGACTGCTGTCACTGTTTCTGTTGTTTATGAGGCAGCTAGAATGACCCTTCATCTGCAGCTGCTGGCTATTGGTCTTGCAGCTCTGCCTCTTTTGCAGCTGTCAATGCAGCTGTCAATGCCTTGCTACTTTTACTGCTTGACCTGTACTGCTTGACATGTCAATCACCTGGTCCTGTCTCCTTAAGGCCATGTGGTTATTGTGGCCTTCCCTTGCTGCTGTTGTCAGAGACCTGTGGTTCCTGGCTCTGCTCCTGTCAATTGTTGGAGATATGTGGGGCTGCACTCTGCTCCTGTCAATCAATGGAGCTTTGTGATTCACATGCTCTGCTCTGGCTGATAGTTGAAGCCTCACGGTTCCTGCATTCTGCTCCTGTCACTGCTGTCAAGACAGCTAGCCCCACTTTAGCAGGTTGGTGTGCTGGCTGCTTTGCTGTTCTGCCACTGTGCTGTCGTTGCTGCTGTCGTTGCTGCTGGCATTGCTGCTATTCTGCTGTCTTTGAATCTTTCTTTGTGCTACCAGCTCAGCCTGTACTGCCACAAGGAAGCAGAAGGACCACTCCAGAGAATCCTTTTATTGAACCTAATGTTGCAATACCATGGAAGGAAGCACAGGAGGTGTCTTCCAGCTTGTTCACCAAATGAGCTGAAAAACCTACTTGTATACCCTGAAAGGCCTGCAGCCGTAGTCTTGTGGCATCCGATCCCTCAGATCTCAGAAGCTAAGCAGGGTCAGGCCTGGTTAGTGCTTGGATGGGAGACTGCCTGGGAACACCAGGTGCTGCAGGCTTGGGAGAAGGGCCCGGCAACCCACTCCCAAAAATCAATCCACCATTGAAAACCCTATGAAGGTGCTGGGCATGGTGGCGCACACCTGTAATCCCAGCGGCTTGGGAGGCAGAGGCAGGAGGATCGCAAGTTCGAGACCAGAGGCAGTCTGTGTAACTTAGCAAGACCCTGTCTCAAAAAGTAAAAAATGGGCTGGGGGTGCAGCTCAGTGGTCCAGCACTTGCAGAACATGCAGGCACGAGGCCCTGGGTCCAACACTCAGTACCGGGGAAAAAAAAAAAAAAAAAAAAAAAGGAAAGAAAATCCTATGAACAGCAGAGAAGCACTGACATAGTATTTTGCCTGTTGTACACAGGGTTGCTATGAGTTGGATACCGACTCCAGGGCACCTAACAATAACAAGATGGCCTGAAAGGGGGTGTTTGTACCATGTATAGAAAACCTGTCATGCAAATGAAGGTTTGTGTTTACACTAATCACAACATTCTTCCTTTTACACCAGTCACTGCAGTCCCTCTGCTAGGCCACCCTCTGTCTTGGATGGAAATGCTTGCAGGGTCATTTAGAGTTCACAGACTTGCAACGGCAAAAGTCCAGTTAAAACTGCAAACTCTTTGAAACAGCCAGCGCTGGGGCTGAACCTTCAGGAGCTGGAATTGTGCTGTAGTTGCAATTCTCATGTGGAATATATGAACAGTTCAAAATTAGGTTGTGCTGGTGGATGGAGAGTCAGCTGGCTGCTGGCGGAGGGTCCTTTACTGATAGCAGCCAGGGTAGCTAGGGAGAGTCCAACAGCTGCCAATTAGGGAGTCAAATTGCCCTATTTCCCAAGGTCTGTGGTTATTTACAGGTAGATAAACATAAGGAGTGCTTACAGAAGAAAATTCTTATTATTAACGTTGATATTGATTATAACAGCGTTTAACAGTGCTTTTTAACAATGCTTAATACTTCCCCAGTACCCTAGGGAGAATGGGTCTCCTAAATTGTCTCAAAAATAGTCTTCATTAACCCATAAAATGAAGGGTTCAGTTCATCTGCACTGCTTCATAAACTCAAACTACAGATCCCAGGCAGTACTGCAACGTGAGCACGTGGTCTGTTCTCTCTTCTGTAAATGGCCAATGAGGGCTAATGTTTACAAAGCCCTAGATTGATAGGTGGTGTGTTCTTAAAGCTGGTTTTGCCGTTTGGAAAGTGCTGCTGCAATTCAGAGAGGGCTTTTTCCTACGGATTTGTAGCTTATTGTGTCCTTTGTTTTTGTTTTTGAGAGAAGAAAACCTGACTTACTGATATAAATGGATGCGATATTGAATTATAGGTTAGAAGATAGTGAAGACTACTACACATTACTGGGATGTGACGAACTCTCTTCGGTAAGACAGTTGACAATGCTCTTCTGCTTCACAACAATATTTTAGGTTTTTATTTCAGATATTAACTTTGAACTTTTAGTCCTATTGCCTAAAAACCTAGTCTTGTATTCTTTTAAAGCACTTTTGGCTCAAGGAAAATGACAGGATTTAAATATGTGTCGAGTCTTCACTTGAATAGTGTCCTGTGACAAGTGTATGGAAGCTTCTGCTTAAAAATGATGTGTCTTCTGGCACATGGTCATGCATTCTGTTTCACAATATACTAAAAACACATATTTGAAATTTTAATGTGACTAATTTCTTTCTTTTTCTTTCTTTTTTTTTTCTTTTCTTTCTTTTTTTTTTGGGGGGGGGGTACTGGGGGTTGAATCCAGGGCCTCATGCTTGCTTTGCAAGTGCTGGACCACGGAGCTGCACCCTCAGTGCAGCCCTTTTCTTTCTTTCTTTCTCTTTCTTCCTCTCTCTCTCTCTCTCTCTCTCTTTTCTTTCTTTCTTTCTTTTTGAGACAGGGTCTAGCTAAATTACACAGACTGCCTCTGGTCTCAAACTTGTGATCCTCCTACCTCCGCCTCCCAAACGTGGCTGTGATTACAGGCGTGCGCCACCGCACCTGGCTTAATGTAACTACTTTCTGATGGCAATATTTTATGGTATACATAAACTGTACCTTTATTATAGTAATTCATGCTATAATTGAAATGAAATGTAATTTTCTAGTCAGCTGATGATTTTAAAATATTTTATTAAAATATGTACTTTTATGAAAACAAAGCTTTTCTTTATGGTGCTGGGGATGGAACCCAGGGCTTGCCATGCTAGTCAAGTGATCTACCACTGAGCTACATACCCAGCTGTCCTGTATACATTTTTTTTAAGATATGTGTGGGAGGATATTATATATACTTGTTGATTTCTACTTTTTACTGATTATCATTACATCAAGATTTTCTATTAATCTTCCTACACATATTGTTTGCAAAATATTGAAACTTATTGTTACTACAATTGAATTATTCTGTTATTGCTAAATATTTTACTTCCAATTTTTAATATTTTAAATAATCTTAAGACAAATGTAAAATATATTCATCATTATAAAATTGTTTTAAAAATATATTCATATTTTATACCATCTAATTGGTATATTTTTACTATACTTATTTTATTATTAAGTTAAACCTATTGTATTTTAAAGCAAAATGTTTTAATATTCTTATTTTATAAAGCAAGAGTTTAGTAATAAAATGTATGTAGTTTTGTTCTGAGAATGGAATATGATATTGGACATAAAATCTCTTGT
>VMDO01033825.1:0-17539 GCA_007922755.1 Pedetes capensis
GGCATATTTAGGGTGAAGATGTAAATAGTATTTACCTGAAGTAAGAAGGGGGACAGAGAAAGGGGAGAGAGAAGGATGCTTCAAAGGTGAAGTAAAAGAAAGGAAAAAGAAGATCTAGAGAGAAAATGTTAGGAAGAGTGAGGAAAAGTAGCAAAGGATAAAAAAAGATTGCATGATAAGGAAAAATATATGGACAGAATTAGGTAAATATAAAAGAGAATAGGAAGTAGTAAGCCCAAGAGATTAAAAATATAAATGGAAAAAGAGATAAACAGGCAGAAAAAGATTAAAAATCAAAAAAGAAAAAGATCAAAATTACATTAGAATAAAGAGAAATGAGGAAATGAAAATCAGCCATGAAAAGAGGAAAGAATAGGAAAAAAAAAAAAGACCCCAACTTGCTCCCCTACAACCCCAGCATTTCTGGGAGCTCAGGCAGGAGGATCTTGAGCCCCAGGTCAGAGGCAGCATATGCAATTCAATGTGATCCTGTCTTCAAGCAAAAATAAGAAAAAAGCTGGAGATACTGCATGGTGGCACAGCACTTATCCCATGCAAAGCCCTAAGTTCAAACCCCAGCACAACAGGAAGTATATAAAGTCTCTGTAGTTCCCATCAGTAGGTGGAGTCTTCTCCTCTCCCTAGGGGCAGGGCCTTGCTTCTGAGCAACTTTTCTGAGCCTCTTGCTGCCTGGACCTCTAAGTATGTCAGTGTCCCATCTCCCCCTCACTGTAACTACCAGCTGCCATTGTGTAGCATGCTATGTAGCACACTGGTGTTGCAGGGCAGGTCACCTCCAGGGTCTCCACCAGGGATCATTGCTTATTTCCAGGCCTCCTGGTCTACCTCAGTCTCACATAATAGTTTCATTCTCAAGAGGGTATGGGTCATGGCCCTCTGAGACATGGAACATGGGAAAGAGAATCCCTTCTTCATTGTTGAAACCCCTAGTCAGGAAGAACCACTGTCTCACCAAATCCCCAGAAGAGTTCAAGGGCTTCAAAGACTGTGGGCTTGTCCTGTGGGACTGTCAGTCTGATGGCCAGAGCCATCTGGCCTACTTCTATGGATTATGGTTCCATTTCCCCTTTTCCATAGGATGTTGCAGCTGGAGGTCTGTCCTGCTTACTCCTTCTTGCTACTCAGCTCCTTCTGCAGCCTGGGACTGTTTCACAATTTCCTCTCTGGTTTCTGTGCTTCTCCAGATCTTATTTCTTCAGAAAAGTGTCCACTCCTTATTCTGATTCCTTTGTTTTACAATGTTACATAGATGGTGCCTTTGATCCGCCATCTTAAATCAGAAGTTTCCTGATTATTTCTTAATTGATGGACACTTAGGTTGATTCCATTCCTTGGGTATTAATAGTTTTGCAAAGAACCTGCAAGTGGGGCTGGGGAGGTAGCTCAGTGGTAGAGTGTTTGCTTACCATGTGCAAGGCACTGGGTTCAATTCCCAGCACTGCAAAAAACAAGACAAAACTAAACAATAGCAGCAACAAAAATTGGAAGTGCAGATGTCTCTTCAACATACTAATCCCATTTATTTTGGATATATACCCAGTACTTGGATTTCTGGATCATATGATAGTTCTACTTTTAACTTTTTGGGAAACCTTTATACACTTTTCCATAATGGCTACCCTAATTTGTACTTCTACCAACAATGTATAAATTCACTCTTTTCTTTATATCCTTGCAGGTACTTACTATCCCTTATTTTTTTGATGATAGCCATTCTAACATGAGAGAGGTAATATCTCATTTTGGTTTTGATTTGCATTTCTGGATGATTAGTCATGTTGAACATCATTTTCATGTGCCTGTTGGCTATTGGTATGTCTTCTTTTGAGAGATGTCTATTTAGATATATTGCCCATTTTAAAATCAGGTTATTATGATTGTGATTATGATTGTTTTGCCACTGAGCTTTTGGAGTTCCTTACTTGTTTGGATATTACTCCTTTGTCAAATGTATACTTTGCAAATAATTTGTCCCATTCTGTAGATTGTCTTTTCACTCTGTTGATTTTTAATTAATTAATTAGTTAATTCACTTTCTATATAGAGGCTTTTTTATTTTATATAATCCCATTTGTAGATTTTTACTTTTGCTTCCTGTGCTTTTAGGATCCTGTCCAAAAAATCTCTTCCCCTTTCAATTCCCTGAAGTGTTTCTCATACGTTTTCTTCTAGTAGTTTCATTGTCTCAGGTCTTATATTTAAGTCTTTAATCCATTTTGACTTGATTTTTTTTAATCAGTGAGAGATAGGAGTCTAGCTTCATTCTTTTCATGTGGACACCTAAGTTTTCCAGAAATATTTATTGTGAACACTGTCCTTTCCCCTAGTGGATTCTTTGTCAACAACCAGTTGGCTGGTGATGAATGGGTTGACTTCTAGGCTCTTTGTTCAATCCTGATGGCCTACGTATCTTGTTTAATTACAGTACAATCTGGTTTTATGCTATTTTGATGACACAGCTTTGTGGTACCTTTTGAAAACAGGTAGTTTAATACATTCTGCTGTGTTGTTTTTGCCTAAGATGGCTCCATACATCAGAAGATTTCATACAAATTTTAGGATTATTTTTTCTAGATCTCTGAAAAATGTCTGGTATTTTGATAGGGATTGCGTTGAATCTAAAAATTTCTTTGGGTAATATGAGCATTTTAACAATATTAATTCATCCAACTCATGAAAATAGGATATATTTCCATTTCTTCGAGTCTTCTATTTCTTTTTTTCAATATTTTATGATTTTCCCTGTAGAAATCTTTCACTTCTTTGGTTAAACTTATTCCTAAGTTTTATATTTTTGTAGCTACTGCAAATAGGATTACTTTCTTTATTTCTATTTTAGTCAATTTGCTACTAGAGTATAGTAATGCTGCTAATTTTTGCATATTTATTTTATATCCTGCAACTTTGCTGAATTTATTAGTTCTAATAGTTTTTTGGTGGAGTCTTTGGAACTTTCTACATATAACATTATGTCATATACCAACAGTGACAATTTGACTTCCTCTTTTCCATTTTGGATATCTTTTCTTTCTTTCTCTTGCCTCATTGCTCTAAGACTTCTAGTATTGTGTTGAGTAAAAGTGATAAAAGTAAGCATCTTTGTTGTGTTGCAGATCTTAGGCAGAAAGCTTTCCCCATTCAGCATAATATTTTCTGTTGGCTTGCTTCATGTGACCTTTATTGAGGTATGTTCCTTCTATACCTAGTTTGCTCAGCATTTTTATTGTGAAAGGATGATGAGTTTTATCAAGTGCTTTTTTGCATCTATTGAGATGAGAATATGTTTTTGGACTATCTTGTTGATTGGTTATATCATGTTCATTGATTCATGAATATTGAACCATCTTTGTGTCCCTGGCATGAATCTCAATTGATCATGTTAAATAATCTTTTTAACATGCTGTTGTATTCAGTTTGCTGGTATTGTCTTGAGGATATTTTTGTCTATGTTCATTAAGGAAATTGGGCTCTAGGGTTTTTATTATTTTTTTTGTGTGTGTCTTTTTCTGGTTTGCTATCATGATAATTTTGGCTTCATATGACATATTTGGAAGAATTCCTTCTCTTCAATTTTTTGGAATAATTTAGGAAGAATTGGTATTAGTTCTTTAAATATTTGGTAAAACTCAGTAGTGAAGCCATCCAGCACTGGACTTTTGTTTTGTTTTGGACAGACTTTTTTTTTATTACTGATTCAATCTCATTTTCAGTACTTATTATTGGTCCATTTGGGTTTTCTATTTCCTTATAATTGGTCAGCTATATGAGTCCAGGAATTTATTCACTTCTTTTAGGTTATCAAACTTGTTGGTGTGTAGTTGTTCTAACTTGATAATTTAGAGTCGTAGTTGTCTCTTATCAGAGTCTAATATGTGCAAATTAAAAACTATAGTTATGGGTTTTTAAAAATTAGAATATTTAAAAATAATCAGATATTACAATACACCTTTTAACTTACTTTTTATGACCAAAGATTTTCCTTGACTTTGAAAATAAGGGAAGGAATCAGATGAGGAATTACTGCTTGTGAAAAAAAATGAGCTGTACTAAAATGGAGGTAGATTTCTAATGATACTTTTTAACTTGACTTAAATGTTGTGTAATTGAATTATTCTTCCCTAATGTGTGAGTTTCTTTGGTGTCAATAAATGTCGCATGCAGGCAAAGAATGGGGAAAACAATCAGTCTGTGTGTCCTGTTGTTAAATGTACATTGCTGTTAATTATGCTTTCTTAAAAAGAAGCTTTGAAATTAGGTATTTATATTTGTGTGTCCTAGTAATTCTATTGTTACTCTCACATTTATCAAAATTTAAAGCTAGTTACATAAGGCAAGGGTTTATGTGGGCAGCTCATTTCCTGTACAAACAGTAACTTACAATAATTTTTGTTTGTACTTTAGCTATATAAAAAAGAGCCACTTGCTACCTTGGAAATCAGCTAGGTCAGGATAATTGTATAACAAGAGAGACTTTGGGAAAGAAAGGAGCAGAGATACTCCATCAAAAGTAAAGCCAAAGCGATAAAAGGAGAGGGAAACAAATAACAAGCAAAAAAGAAAGGGAGAAAGTTCACCTCCTCTTCCAGACTCAAAGGGTTGTTTCTTCCTGGGAAGTTTTTAAGAGTACTCAAAGTGGCCAGAATAAAGCTGGCAAAAACTATAAAACCTCAAACATTTTCAGGATGATGAGATTATGTAATTTTTTTCTCCTATATATTAGCTGGAGATTTGAGGAAAGTGTAACTTTTCAATAAAGTGCCTGGTGATGATGATTTAGTAAATGGAAGTCCTGTCACTTCTAATTAGAAAATATAATCAAATCATTATAGATTATTATCAAATTATTTCTTCATTGCTCCCAACATTGACCACAATCACAGTAAATTGATTTACTTAGCTATTAGTTCTGGAAGGAAATTTAGGAATGATCCAGGCTAATTGACATTTGGGGAGGGCTACGTGACTTTCTGAGGATGTTCAGCTTTTTAATTTTATGTTGTTATTGTTGTTAGGTGCTGTCAAGTTGGGTTCAACTCAGAAGATCCTATATACAACAGACGAAACAGTCCCCAACACTGTGCCATGCCTGGCATTATGTCAGTGCTTCTCTGGTTTTCATAGGGTTTTCAATGGCTAATTGTTTTGGGAGTAGGCTGCTACATCCTTCTCCCATTTTTGCAGTAGTGGGGATCAAAACCAGGGCATGAGACAGCCCAGAGCAGCACTCTACCAAGTGAGCTAAACCCCAACCCTTTAATTTTATACAATTTAAAATTAGTCTTTAATATATTTTAATTCCTTTTTTAAAGTTAAGGCTTTGCCTCCTGGGCATATGTTAGGGATTTTCCAGATGCTTGCAGGTGATTGTGGCTAATGTGGGTCAATGGAAGGTGAGTGGAGGTGCTATTAACTTTTTCCATGCCTGGCCCATGAAACTCTGCTTAGCATGATGTTTTATTTTCTTTCCCTATCAGCTGACTGAAGAAAGAGGACTCCCAGGATCCTGGGGAAGATGGAGCTACAGAATGGAAGCTGTATGGTCTCCCAAGGCTCTGACTGTAGGAGAACCAATCACATTATAGTGTAAGTGAGAAATCAGATTTTATTATTTTATTGAAATTTTGGGGGTGTGTTTTGTAGTAGTTTATCCTGATACATAAATGATAATAAATGAAAATTGCAATCTCTCTCTCATAATCCATTTTTATCTACTAAGCTTGGTGTGTTATAAAAAGTAAACAGCATCTTAAGAGGGCTGGGATTTAGCTCAGTTGGTAGAGTGCTGTGCTGCAGTCTCTGAGGTCCCGAGTTCAATTCCCAGCACCGCAAAAATGGGAGAAGGGCCTGGCAATCCACTCCCAAGGCAATCCCGAAACAGTCAGCCATTGAAAACCCTACGAGGGTCGCTATGAGTTGGATACCAACTTGACGGCACCTAACAACAACAACAACAACAACAACAACAACAGCATCTTAAGAGATAAAACAATAACTTTTCACTTAGCATTGTGATGCTTTTATATGTGCTGTTTCTTTTACTCCTCATAAAATCCATTTAGGTAGGTATTACCAGTGTTTGAATATTATGGTTATATTATTTTATTTTCAGAGTAAATGCCATTAAATTCAAAGAGAATTTACTGTTCTTGGAAGCTATATGTGATTGAAGGGTATGATTAGTCTTTACTGGCTAACATAGCTCTTATGTGAATTATGATGTAATTTCTAATGATGACTGTAATTTAGTAGAAATGGGAAAATAAAAAGCAATATTTTTCAAATTTAATCTCTATAAAATATATATTGATTTAATTTGGAAGATTTCAATTGCTTGAAATTTTGAATTAACCTTAAGAGCAGATTATCCTAAATATCTTACCTTGAGACTTCTCTATAAACCCAGTCATTGTATCACTTATGCAATATCCAGGACAGATTTTTATAATGATTTTATTAATATAATAGAATGTCAGAATAAAGTATATACTAATAGATTGTTGGTCACTGCTCAACGGTCAACATTTGATTGCTAAAATATTACCCTGGCTTTCTGGGAGTTCTTTTATGAAACAACATTCACTATAAGTTCTGCATTTTTCTAGTATAAAGGAATATTTGCAGCTTTGCCAGTATGCCTGTCAGCCCAGTGATGTGAAAGTTGTAGAGATCACCATGCAGTTTAAATAAGCTATTTAAGTTTTACTTGCATTGTCTGGAAATCAATAAAGGTTAAATGATCATGTTAGCAGTATCAAGGTAAACAGATTTTTAAATTCTAATTTATTTTTGAGTATATGTGAGTACTATAGTATTTTAGTACATATATGTTCATATGTACATATATGTATGTGTAAATATACATGTTCTTGTTGTTGTTGTTCTCGTTAGATGCCGTCAAGTCGATATCCAACTCATAGCAACCCTCATAGGGTTTTCAATGGCTGACTGTTTCGGGATTGCCTTGGGAGTGGATTGCCATGTCCTTCTCCCATTTTTGCAGTGCTGGGAATTGAACTCGGGACCTCAGAGACTGCAGCGCAGCGCTCTACCAACTGAGCTAAATCCAAGCCCCCAATATATATACACAGATGTACATGTATGCATACATGTATATGTGTGTGTGTATATATATGTATATATGTATATGTGTGTGTATATATATACATACATATATATACATATATACATACATATATATACATACATATATATACATATATATATAAACTCTTGTCCACCATCTTGTCTGTGTATGTGTGTGTGTGTGTGTGTGTGTGTGTGTGTGTATACATACTTTTGTCTGACATTCAGTCTAGAAGGGGTTGAGTTTAGAGCTTTGATTATATATGATGCCTCCATTAATTTTGCACTGCATACCTAAAATTTTCCCTGCATTAACTTTTAATCATTTATGTTCTATACCAAAATTTTATTTCCATGTCCTTACAACACAGAAGTGAGGAGATGGAAAGGATCTAAGATATTATTTCATAATTGTTCAGCTTTATAATTAAGGGAACTAAAGCTTGATGAGGTCTGGTGATTCACCAGAGATCACCAAATTAGAGATGGAAGCAAGATGAGAACCGAAGTCCCCTGGCCCAACACTTTCTCCTATACTGAGCAATTTTCTTCCTTCTAATTAAAGTGTAAATTCCTAAAAGAATAAGATCAATCATTAATTCCCCTTCTCCTTCTCCATCACTATCTTGTTCCTGCCTCCAGGGACAACTAGAATTTGACTCTAAAACTAACAGAGGAACAAATAGACCACATCAAGCCACAACCAGAATAACACCCTTCTTCATGACAGAAATAATGTAATATAGAATATTCATCATTTGCATTTACTAGCTTCAAGATAGACTATTTTGTCCAGTTAGATATAGGATATGTTATCAACTACCATACCCATCTCAAAGAGAAAAATTTTCAAAACTTAAATAAAAGATTTCCTGGTTGGGAGGGGTCCTCAATATTAATGTGTTTAGGTTGGTCTAGCTTATTCTGTGACAAAGTACATATAATTTATAATTAGAATTTAAATTGTGTTCTTGTTCTGAAGACCCTGGATCATTTTCCACTTGCACATTAAGGAAACACAAGCTGACAAAAGCTCAGGGTTATGAGCATGGGTTTCAGTGGCCTCCAGACTCTCTAGGGTACCAAAGAACTTTTATTCTTGATGACTGGAAATGAATCACCAAGAGGTAGTACAAGAATATACAGCTATGTTCGTTACCTGAAATTATTTCATAAGGATAACTGTGTATTACCAGTGACTTTTATCCTCAGTGTTCAGCCATTAAATATCAACACAGTTTGGGACCCTTTTGTCATGCATTCATCTCAAGACTTCATTCAGTCATATGAAAATAAGTATTCTTGTTCCTAACTGTTGTCTTCCTTCCTTCCTTCCTTCCTTCCTTCCTTCTCCAGACAGTGTCTTGCTATGTTGCCAGGCTGGCCTCATCCTTGTCATCGTGGCTCAGTCTCCGGAGTGCCGGGATTATAGATGTGTGTCCTACATGTCTGGCTAGTGCATGTCATTTTATGACTGCACTTCTTGATTGGTGGTTTTAGATTGGAGTATGGCTTGCCAGTGCACATAGCTAATTAATGACAGGGTTGGGACAAGGACCTTGTAACCTAGTTCACAAGTTTCTACTGCTTTTTCTACCAAGCATTTCTTTTATCTCTTGGGCTACCAGGGGAGATGGCTTTGACTGGGAAAGGTAAGCATGCCTTGGAAGTAGTGTGTATTGAAGAAGTTGAGAGAGTCTGAGGATGTTTAACCTGGAGGTAAGACTTAGGTTATGAGGATTAACTTTCTGTCATCAGATATATGTGTACTCCTCAATTTTTCCTATGCTGACTTCATTTAGTTAATGGATAAATTTGGAAAAGTCATTTATTAATTGAATAGGTGTTCACCATGCATTAGCTAAGTGCTATTGATAAATTGTCTGCAGCCATAGCACCCTAGAATCTGATCCCGCCTGATACTGGAAGCTAAGCAGGATTGGCCTGGTTAGTCTTTGGATGGGAGACCATCTGGGAATACCAGGTGATGCAAGCTAGGGAGAAGGACCTGGCAACCCAATCCTGAAACATCTGCCATTGGAAACCCTGTGCATAGCAGAGAAGCACTGACAGTAGTGCCAGGGATGGCATAGTGTTGCGGAGTGTTTTGTCTATTGTACATAGGGGTGCTATGAGTTGGACCTGACTTGACTGACACCTAACACCATAGAAAAATTATTCTGTTAACTTATTAGAATGACACTGGAAATCAGGCATTATGACCCTACTTTACCGATGAGGAAAACTCAGTCTCTATCTTACGATACGTTATTTTATAACATGGTGTAATTCACACAGCTGTTTCATGGTACAGCTGGGATTTGAACCAGTTATGCCTCCATCAGAGCTTGGGCTCTGAGCCATTAGGCCGTGTAGTCTCAAGGAGTTATAGGGCCTTGTCCAACTAAGTAGGCTAGGATTTCATATACATGAAGAGTTCTTGCCTCATGATCCAGAGGACAAAAATAGAATTCTTTTTTTATTGGAAATTCTTAATGTACACTTTAATGTGATTCATTCTGACATGCTTTTCATTGTGACATTTCCATATATGTATTTTGTTGTACATTATACAGCATTTCCTCCCCCTGTCCCCGCTCCCCACCAAAGACTTCTCTTCCATTTGCTTGTCTTTTTATGGTAATATTTTTCTATATATCCTTGGGTTCCAATTCTGTTTAAGATAGAAACTTTTTCTGTAGTGAACTTTCTTTTTACATTGTCAGTACTATTACATGCATTTTCTAGTCCATCTATAATAATACCATTCTTAGCTTTTTTTTTTAATTGTGTTCCGACCTCTGCATAGGACTTTTTCCTTCTTATAATTTTAATTCAGCTCCCACATTTCTCTTTCTGAGCTTGTGTTCATTTACTTAAAACAATTTTCTCCAATTCCATCCATTTTGCTGCAAATGACCTTATTTCATTTTTTTGATTGCTGAGTAGTATTCCATTGTGTATATGTACCATCGTTTTTTTATCCATTCTTCTGTTGATGGGCAGTTTGGTTGATTCCAGATCCTTGCTATTTGTGAAAAGTGCTGCATTGAACATGGAGATGCAGATTTCTCTGTGGTATGATGACCCATCTCCCTTTGGGTAAATTCCCAATAGTGTTATAGCTGGGTCATATGGTAGATCAATTTTTAGTTTTTTTAAGATACCTCCATATTGATTTTCACAGTGGTTGGACCAATTTACAGCTCCACCAGCAATGTAAGAGTGTTCCCTTTTCTCTGAAACCTTGCCAGTATTTATTTGTTTTATTGATCTTGGCCATTCTTACTGGTGTAAGGTGGAATCTCAGAGTTGTTTTAATTTGCACCTCCCTAATGGATAGGGATGTTGAGCATTTTTTCATGTGTTTCATGGCTTTATGGGCCTCTTCACTTGAGAACTGTCTATTCAGTTCCTTTGCCCATTTGTGTATTGGGTTATTTGATTTCTTGGGTATTTTTTTCTTACATTCTTTATAAATTCTGGTAATTAGACCTTTGTCTGGTATATAGGATGTGAAAATTTTTTCCCATTCCATGGGGGTTTCCTTGACTCTGTTAATTGTTTCCTTTGCTGTACAGAAGCTTTTAAATTTCATGTAATCCCATTTATCTATTCTTGTTGCAATTTCTTGAGCAATTGGAATCCTATTAAGGAAATACTTTCCTATGCATATATGTTGGAGTTTCTTACTTATTTTGTTTTCTGTTAGTTTTAAAGTTTCTGGTTTTGTGTTGAGATCTTTTATCCATTTTGAGTTAACTCTTATGCATATTGAGAGATGCGGGTCAGTTCTCATTTTTCTGCAAGTGGATGTCCATATTTCCCAGCACCATTTATCACAAAGGCTGTCCTTTTTCCAGTTTACTTGCTTTGCTCCTTTGTAGAAAATTAGGTGGCTACAGGTGTGTTGAGGTACTTCTGGATCTTCTATTCTGTTCCACATGTCTTCAGGCCTATTTTTGTGCCAGTACCAAGCTGTTTTTGCAACCACTGCCTTGTAGTAAAGTTTGAAGTCAGGGATTGTGATTCCACCTGCACTAGTTTTGCAGCTTAAGAGTGTTTTGGCTATATGTGGTCTTTTGTGATTCCATATGAATTTTTGTATCATTTTTTCTATTTCTGTAAAGTCGTTTAATGGAATTTTAATAGGGATTGCATTAAATCTATAAATTACTTTTGGTAGGATAGCCACTTTTAATATATTGATTCTCCCAATGCAGGAGCAGGGCAGGTCCTTCCATTTTTTAGTTTCCTCTGCTATTTCTTTCTTTAATGTTTTGAAATTTTCTTTGTAGCGATCTGAGGGGTCTTTGGTTAGACTGATTCTAAGATACTTAATTTTCTGGTGGGCTATTGTGAAAGTTATTGTTCCTGTAATTTCCTTCTGTTCCTGATTACAGTTGGTGTAAAGAAAAGCTGTTGATTTTGGTGTGTTAATTTTATATCTTGTCACTTTGCTGAAGGAGTTGATTAGATCTAAAAGTTTTCTGGATGAGGTTTTGGGGTCTTTTAGGTATAGAATCATGTTATCTACAAAGAAGGATAGTTTGACCTCTTCATTGCCAATCTGTAATTTGTATCCCTTTGATTTCTTTCTCTTGTCTGATTGCCCTGGCAAGGACTTCAATTACTATGTTAAATAGAATAGGAGAGAGTGGACATCCTTGCCTTGTTCTGGATCTAAGAGGAAATGGTTTCAGTTTGTCTCCATTTAATATAATGTTGGCTGTAGATTTGTCATAGATGACTTTTATGATGTTAAGGTATTTGCCTGTTATACCTATCTTCTCCAGGGTTTTATCATGAATAGGTGTTGTACTTTGTCAAAGACCTTCCTTTTCAGCATCAATTCAGATGACCATGTGATTTTTGTTTGTCAGTTTCTTGATATGTTGGATTACATTAATTGATTTTGATATGTTGAACCAGCCTTGCATCTGTGGAATAAATCCCACTTGTTCATGGTGAATAATCTTTTTTATATGTTGCTGGATTTGGTTTACCAGGATTTTGTTAAGGTTTTTTGCATCTATATTTATAAGGGAGATGGGTCTATAATTCTCTATCTTAGATGAATCTTTTCCTGGTTTAGGTATCAGGGTGATGGTAGCTTCATAGAATGAATTTGGGAGTGTTCCCTCCTTTCCTATTTTTTGGAATAATTTGAGGAAGACAGGTATTTATATCTTCTTTGAAAGTTTTGTAAAATTCTGCTGTGAACCCATCAGGACTGGGCTCTTCTTTGTTGGGAGACTTTTTATTACCTTTTCTATTTCCATATATGCAATGGGCTTGTTTAGGTCAGTTATGTCTTCTGGGGTTAGCTCTGGTAAGTCATATGTGTTGATAAATTTATCCATTTCTTCTGTATTTTCATATTTTTGGGAATACAATCTCTCATAGTAATCCCTGATGATTTTCTGTATTTCATTGTAGTTGGTGGTTATGGACCTGTTTTCCTTCCTAATCCTTACTATGTTAGTTTTCTCCTTTTTCTTTTTGATGAGATTCGCCAGAGTAGTGTCAAAAATAGAATTCTTAGTAGGAGGACGAACATTCTAGAAGAGACTTCCAACATGGGAGCTGTTCATCTTGGAAGCCAATTGCTCCTCGTGGAGCTTCTCCCCTAGTTGATGTACAGTCAAGAAGGGCTGAGGGTCCACCTGGAAGCTGGTGAAAGAGGCGACTGTGCCATGTCAGCCTTACTGCTGTTTCTTTGGTGTTCTCCCTTCCCATAGTTTCTTTGCTTGCTCAAGTTTCAACTTTGCTTGGAAACTAGACATTTCCTATCCTTTCTTTTCCCTCATAGGCTTATAACTAATCTGCTCCAACGTATGACTCTTCCTGGAGGACTTTATATTTTAAAAGGTAGCACATTTCAGGAGGATGATTTTATGGGGCTTCTGGCCTCCCATATACAATATTTCATCATGTCACCCTAATATCAAGATGTCTAAGGGGGGGATACACACATCCATGATAAAGTCAGTGGATTTGTCAAAATATGTATGTGTGTGTGTGTGTATATATATATATATATATATATATGTATATATACATTTCATATGTAATTGCATATTTCCACATGCCCTGTAACAAGAACAAACCACAACTTTAAGTGATACTAAATGAAGGTTAACAATGTACTATTTTTAAGAAAGCCTGCCTCTGTAACAGTCCAATTTATCTGTGTACAGTCTCTGGTTATGTCCCTGATTTGTCTCATGTATAGGCAATACCAAGAATGTATACATATTTAAAGAAAGGAAAAAATTGTATTAAAATCATAATACCCAATATGCACCAATAACAAAAGATGAATCCAACTCATGTTTGACTTCTGCAATTACAAGAGGTGCTCAGAGTGGTTCCCATAGCAGAAGAAGCAGGACTTTTGTTGTGCGAGGCCTCCTGGATCTTCCCTGTGCACCTCACACACAGTACCATGTGTCTCAAACTTATCACAAATGTGTGCATTTGTTAGGCATGGAGGTTCTGATGCATATTCATGTCATTGTCCTTCCACAACATTATCAAATTTCAAATACCACTTCAAAGTGATCTGGTGTTCCTCCCATAACACCCATGCTTTGGCCATTTTCTTTGACTGCCCTGCCTATTAGATGGAGGCACTAGCCTTCATTTGATTAGTGCCATCTTTTGAGTGAACATCATACTACACATTGCTACTGCAATTCAATTTTGAAAAGTAATCCATACATAACAACTCTTAAAATGTGTATACCCATTTTGGCACCCTTGGTATGAATGTTACAGCAAGCCAGGCTCCTTGCAATGAAAAACTAAGGATGAGTGAAATGAATGCTTGCAAGCTGATTGTGATATTTTCCATCATTTTAGGTTTGGACTTCAAATAATCTTCCTCAGGTTTTCTGGATGTTATTCTTCCTCATAGGCTGTTAACTTCTACTTCAGGCTGCACTATATATAATAGTGCCTGCAGCTGTACCACTGTGGTGCCTGATCCCATCAGATCTCAGAAGCTAAGCAGGGTTGGGCCTGGTTAGTATGTGGGTGGGAGACCACCTGGGAATACCAGGTGCTGTAGGCTTGGGAGAAGGACCCAGCATCCCACTCCCAAGAAACAAGCAGCCATTGAAAACCCTATGAACAGCAGAGAAGCACTGACAATAGTGTTTTGCCTATTGTATGTAGAGTCCCTGTGAGTAGGAGACTGGCTTGATGGCACCTAACAACAGCAGCAACAACATGTGTAATAGCAGCTATGCTTTCTTGGAAAAAAATAGGTTAGTGTAACAGTTACATTACAATCCCAAGAAAAGCAAAATCATGCCACATTTTAAAAGTTGACATTTGAAATGCCAAGGTCTCATTACTTGGAAGAGGGGAAATTATGAAAAAGAAAACTATTCAACCCAAGTACAGGAAGAACAGGCAGTCTTCAAAATTTAGTGAGGAAAATACAATCTTATGAGTTCAAGAAAAGAAGACAATTTATTTTTTAATTGGTGTGCAATACTGCCAAAAGGACAGCTGAATATAAATAAAAACTTTAAAAGCTTTGAGTTTTACAGATTATCTTATACCTGGGTGAACACAGCTTAAAAAATTTCGTGATTTCATGGAATAGTTACATCTCCAACTGCTCAAACAAGTGACCTCAATTTCTCTGCAAGCTTGTAAATCAATAACCCATAAAAATCTATGGGAAATATAAAAGAACCATAAAAATGTCTAAATTTGGTTTTGCTCATAACAGTTTTTGATTTTCAGATGCAAAGAAAAACAAAGGAGGAAACAACAGGCTTGCAAATGTAAACTGCAAGGCAAAGTCTTCGTGTAAACAAAATAACGGCATGGCAACCTGGTAGAATTGTCACAGGGACCCTGGGAATCAATTAGCTAGAGCTAAATTTGTTCAAGTAAAAGGAGGCCTACATTGCCTTACATCTCTAAAACCTGTTTCAGTCCCAAATGAGAGAAAATGAAAAGAAATTTAGAGGTTACTATTTTTCTTCACTAAAAATGATCAGAAATCAACAAAGCCTTTTAGGAGAAAAAAGAAAAAAGAGAAGAGAAGAGAAGAAAAAGAAAGAAAGAAAGAGAGAGAGAGAGAGAGAGAGAGAGAGAGCGAGCGAGCGAGGGAGGGAGGGAGGGGGAAGGAAAAAGAAAGAAAAAAGGAAGGAAGAAAGGAGAGGAAGGGAGAGATGAAGGACGGAAAGGAGAGCTGATTCTACTTAAATGATGTGGGCTTCCTCTGTCACCTACTGATATTACTGAAAAATCAAACAGTGTACTTAAAAAAGTACACTTTTGAGAATATGAAGTAAATATTGCTCAGGAGCAGCTAGGGATTCATTTTCTTTCCTGATATGATGCCTCTATTTTCTGAGGACCTGGAATTGTGAATGGGCATCCAAAGCGCTGATGCGCAAGTGAGGTCTGCTGCCCCCTGCAGGACACATTCTGAGGCACTGGCGGGGACTCCTGCCCTCAAATTCTTGTATGATCTGGATGCCTGACATTGCTTTAGCAGAGGACAGAGCCATTTATTTTTCAGTGAGTTGGTGCTTCAAAGGCAAACAACCTCTGGAGAGGTGGCACTCATGTCGAAATTCACACTGAGGTGAGGCAATTGAATATTCCACTTGGTTTTGGAAGAAGGCTTTGGTTCTTGGCATGTACATGTGGGGCTGAGGAGGGGGAAATGATGTGGGGAGAAGGGAGGGTAAAAAGCAACCGAGCCTACTTAATAGTCTGGCTAAATCAAGTATAAAATAGTGCTGAACCATAAATATGAAAATGTCTCTGTTATCTATCTGTCTGTCTATCCTCCTCCTTCTTTGTCTCTCTCCTCTGTTCTCTCCCTCTCTCCCTCCTCTTTTCTTCCCTTCCTCCCTACCTAATGCCTAGGACACTCACAGAACATCACAGAACTACACAAAATTACGCAACCAGCAAATAATGTCACGGTCACTATCTCCTTCACAGGAACACTCAACCTTGGATCAAATACATGCCTCAATTATATCTTTCATTTAAAAGTGAACCTTTCCTGCCGGAATACTACCTCAAATAGCATCAAAGCAAAATGAAACACAGGCAGCATTTAACAACGCCGGTAACCATGGAAACATGTCATTAAAGAATATATAAACAGGAATGAATAATTAGATGAGAAATTCATGTCTACATTTATCTTTTTCCAAGAGCCAGAAAAGGAAGCATGCTTTTGCCACCCCTCTCAGTTTGGACACTTCCTCTTTAGCCTGTCTTCTAACTGAAAAATATGAGGGTTTAGAAAATGGGAATTTTAATATTGCCTGTCTTACCAGACGAACCTCTTTGCAGGCAGGTGACTTAAAATCATTGCAATGCCATTGTGGTCTGGCTCTAATACCGAATGGAGGAAAGGCTACTGAAGCAGTAAGGTGTTTGCTTTGGGGGCAGGGATGGGCAGGGAAACCTGACACAACATATTTGAAGGGGATAGCAGTTACTAACCTTTAACGGGAGGAAACGTAAATGTCCAATGAACTGGAGGTCATCCACATAGTGGAAAGATGGCAGGAGAATCTGGGTAGTGCACAGCAGGTAGGCAGTATCACCTGTGTAGGACAGCTAACGTTCTACCCTTGCACGTAGGTCGGCCCCAGATAAACATGGTAGGCAAAGTTGGTCCTCGATTTAAAATTCTGAAGTGGTGTAAGAGACATCTAAACCAGGGGTTGGACATTAGAATCGCCTGGTGGGGGTGGCAGGCAATAGAAAAATACAGTATTCAGGACCCCACCCAATTCTGGAATCTAATATTTTAGGGGCGCCTGCAGCCATAGCCCTGTGGCATCTGATCCCATCAGATCTCGGAAGCTAAGCAGGGTCGGGCCTGGTTAGTACCTGGATGGGAGACCGCCTGGGAACACCAGAAGCTGTAGGCTTGGGAGAAGGACCTGGCAACCCCCTCCCAAAAATCAGTCTGCCATTGAAAACCCTATGAACAGCAGAGAAGCACTGACAATAGTGTTTCTCCTGTGGTACAGAGGGTTGATATGAGTCGGATACTGACTCGATGGCACCTAACAACAACAACAACAACAATATTTTAGTGGGCTGGGATTTAGCTTAGTTGGTAGAGCCCTGCGCTGCAGTCTCTGAGATCCTGGGTTCAATTCCCAGCACCACAAAAATGGGAGAAGGACCTGGCAATCCACTCCCATGGCAATCCCAATACAGTCGCCATTGAAAACCCTATGAGGGTCACTATGAGTCGGATACCAACTCGATGGCACCTAACAACAACAACAACAACAACAACAACAACAACAACATTTTAGGAGTTTCTCCAAGTGACTAATGCAGTTGGCCACTAGACTAATATTTGAGAACCATTGACTTAGGCCCTCATCGATGTTGTTAGGTGCCATCGAGTTGAGTCTGACTGATAAGAGAC
>VMDO01033826.1:0-17571 GCA_007922755.1 Pedetes capensis
AAATGTAAGCATGTACCAACCAAATTAGCAAAGTATGTTCTATTTATTGCTTACAATGTAAAACAAAACTACTCAACCATGGGACAGTGAAGTCAAGTGGGATAAACTGGTACGACCATTTGAGACAAGAGTTTCACATTATGTATACAGATTTTAAAGCGTTCATATCCTTTAATGTAGTAATTAAGCTTATAGGAATCTTCTGGAAGGAAATAGTTTTAAATGCAGCAAAAATTCTAACGAAACAACTTAGAACCACCTCAAATGCTCCCTCTACTGGAAAATAATCTAGAACTAAAATCTGACATCTAGTGTTCACCACAATAACTGCATGGTATTGAAGAAACACGTGACAGTCCTAAGCAATGCTTTTAAAATAGTATTTAAAACTAAAGTATGTTTTGACTTGGCAACATGTAGATCTCTTTACACTTAAATTTCAAATAGATTATGCATGTTGTTGTTGTTGTTAGGCACCACCCAGTCGGTATCCAACTCATAGGGCAAAACACTATTTTGCCCTATACAACAGGCAAAACACTATTTTCAGAGATTCTCTGCTGTTCATAGGATTTTCAATGGCGGATTGATTTGTGGGAGTGGGTTGCCCGGTCCTTCTCCCAAGCCTACAGCACCTGGTGTTCCCACAGTCTCCCATCTAAGTACTAAGCAGGCCCGACCCTACTTAGCTTCGGAGATCTGGCTGGATCAGATGCCACAGGGCTACCGCTGCAGGGCAGATTATACGTTGTTGTTGTTGTTGTTGTTGTTGTTGTTGTTGTTGTTAGGTGCCGTCGAGTCGGTATCCGACTCGTAGCGACTCTCTGTACAACCGGGGAAACACTATTGTCAGTGCTTCTCTGCCGTTCATAGGGTTTTCAATGGCAGATTGACTTTTGGGAGGGGGTTGCCAGGTCCTTCTCCCAAGCCTACAGCTTCTGGTGTTCCCAGGCGGTCTCCCATCCAGGTACTAACCAGGCCCGACCCTGCTTAGCTTCCGAGATCTGATGGGATCGGATGCCACAGGGCTATACAGCTGCAGGCTATTTTCAACTTATACAACTATTTTCCCCAAAGATACAGCCTCATGAATTTCAAATAATCATTTACATTGGTTCAGTAAAAAAAAAAAAAACTTTTATTTTAAAAGGCAAATGATTACTTCCCAATGCCCACTTGCATGATTCCTTCACTATTTATTTATTCATATTAGTATTTTAATTATACATATTGATGAGATACAGAGTGATAATTCAGTTGAAATATAGATTATGCAACTATCAAATCAGACTTATGCTGATTGCCATCTCCTTAAACATTTTACTTTGTTCTAAGTAAACAAAAGAAGGGAAAATTTTGATTAATATGTAATGACAGTCATATGCAACCATGAATTATAACAGGTTTTTGGGGGGATTTTCATAGAGTTGCATCCTGTATCTTGCACATTTTCTCTCCCTCTTTACCCCTCTAGGTTGTTCTTCCTCCCCCTCCCACCTTCCCCATCATCTACTCTCTCCCACTAGTCTCCTCCTTCTTCATATTAGGTTCACATGTATTTTCCAATCTTATATGAGTATACATTTATATATATTTATCAATTTTTAAGTTAGACTTAGCTCCCACATATGAAAGAAACTATTTCTCTTTTTGAGTCTGGATTATTTCACTTAAAATGATGTTCTCTAGTTCCATCCATTGTGCTGCAAATGACATAAGTTCATTCTTCTTTACTACTGAATAATATTCCACTATGTATATAAACCACTTTTTGTGTGTGAGTTTAATACTTGGGGATTGAACCTAGGGCCTCACCTGTGCTTTGCAAGTGTTCTACCACTGAGCTGCATCCCCAGCCCATTTTTTTTTATTTTGAGACAGGGTCTCGCTAAGTTAAGCAGGCTGCCTCTGGCCTTGAACCTGTGATTTTCTTGCCTCTCCCCCTTGAGTCACTGGGATTACAGGCATAAGCCACCACATCTGGCTATACCACATTTTAAAAATCCAATCCTCTCTTGATGGACATCTGAATTGATTTCATACCCTTGCAGTTGTAAAGAGTACTGAATTAAATGTATAAGTTCCAGTGCCCCTGTGGTATGATGGCTTACCTTCCTTTGGGTATATTCCTAGAACTGGTGTAGCTGGATCAAATGGTAGTTCTCTTTTTAGTTTTCTAAGGTATCTCAATACTGATTTCCATAGTGGCTGAACTAAGTTACAGTCTCACCAGCAGTGTAAAAGGGTTCCTTTTTCTCTGCATCCTTGGGAGCATTTGTTGTTGTTTGTCTTGTTAATCTTGGTCATTCTTACTAGAGATTGAATTTTAGTGTAGTTTTGATTTGCATTTCCCTGATGCTTAGGAATATTGAACATTTTTTCATGAATTTATTGGTCGCTTGTATTTCCTCTTTTGAGAACTGTCTGTTCAGTTTCATTGACTACTTAATTATTAGACTATTTGATACTTTAGTGTTTAATTTACTGAGTTATTTGTACGTCCTAGATATTAACCCTCTGTCAGAAATGTAGGATGAAAAGATTTTCTCCCATTCTATGGGCTCCCCCATTACTCTGTTTCCTGTGCTGTACAAAAGCTTTTTAGTTTTATGTAATCCCATTTCCTACACTTTCATTAAAAGGATTTGAAACAGGGTTGAAAGAAGAGCAATTATATCCAGCATGGCTATCTGGAAGATAAAAGCAAGAAAAGAAGGTGGTAAGTGTAATTTGGTAGGAAAAAAGTTTTTCAAAATATGGGGTCCATTCTTGGAGGTGAAGAGGGAAATTCAGAAAGCAATGAGAAAAAGGAATAATCACCCCCAAGGGTCCCAAACTGCTTGAGACACCAATTAAAACAATGACTAATACTACAGTGCAGTTGTACAGTTTGTTTGGAATCCAACAAACTCAAGTAATGGCCATGCCTAAACCACTTAAATCCTGCATCACTATTGGTATGTGAATCATAACATCACTAACCTAGAACTCTCACAATAAGAGAATACTTTATCCATCACAAGGATTAAATTATGTAGAATTTGGCAGAATTATCAGAACATAGTTAAGTCCTCAATAGGCATTAGGAAAAACAACATTAGGAAGAAAATAAGGCTATAATAACATAGGAGGCAGAGCAAACCACGCTTAGTCTGGGATAAAGATAATGAGCATCCCAAGGGCAGATGTTAGACCATATTCTCCCAAGAGGTCATGGACTCTTGTTAGTTTGTACTCATCTGTCTGGCACCAAGGATAAGTTTCCAGGTAACCAATGACTCAGGATGACCTAAACATATATGCACTCTTAAGAAGTCTTATTTATTATTAAAATATGTTCTACATCAGCCAGTTTCCTTTTTTTTGGAATAAACACAAAAATTTTTATTGTTTCCCCTTATCTTTGTGGTCAAGATTTTATAACCTCTGTGGAGATAAAAAGAATGCAATATTTTCTATATGGTTAAATTAGTTTCATCCAGGGTAAACAAATCCAGTCACCGTGTTTACGTCTGCTCTTATTGTGAATGCAGGACACAGCTTGTGATGTTTGTCTCTTCCTTTACTGTTCTTGAAAAATGTGCATACACAGACAATTGAAATCCAAATTTGAAACAAATAATCACAAGGATAGAACAATAAAGTATTTAATTATTTATGCATTTAAATTTCCTTTATAAAAAGATACATGATTTAATGAAAAGAACAAATTGAAATAAAAATTACAGAGACCTGGTTTTGTCTCCAGCCCTGCTCATACAGAATATAAACTTGAAAAAGTTATTTATTTTCACTGGACCTCATCTTCCCATGTAATAGAGGGCTAAAGTTTATTATGTTATACATATGCATATATATATGAACATATGTATATATACAGGTTTGTTTTGTTTTGTTTTTTGACACTAGATCTTTCTATAGAACAAAGCTGGTCTGGAACTCATTATGTAGTCCAGGCTAACCTTGAACTTGTGATTCTCCTGCCTCAGCCCCAAGCCTCCTGAGTGCTGGAATGCCAAGTGTGCACCACCATGTCTTATCTATGTCTTTATAGGGAATTTTTATATCTGCATATACACTCACATGTGAAATTCAGCTTTATTATTTTTAATGAAAAGGCAGATTACAATCAAGGTGATTTGAGTAGATTAATGGTAAAGCCTAATCCTATGCTGACATCTGCTTATAGCCTTCAAATGTCCATATGCTCATCAATTCAAGGCAACTGAGAAGTGAGAACTTGTTGGAAATGCAAATTCTCAGGCCTTACCCTATACATACTAAATCAGGAACTGAAGGGGAGGGGCCCAGCCATCTGTGTTGCAACTAACCCTCCAGGTGATTCTGATGAGCAATAAAATGTGAGAACCACTGCATTTGAAAACCCCCAGGGAAGAACTATAGTCTAATGTCACAGGCAGAAGTAGAAAACCAGTAATTATGAGGGAAAATGCAGGAAACGTCACAGATGGCTTGGAGTAAAGGTTGGTGAGACATAGCAATAGGACACGGGAAGTTTACTGCAGTAGGAAAAAAGGTATGGTTGTGAGAATAGAGGGCAGAAGTCCAAGCAACAGTAATAAAGTGGTAGCCACGTGCCCCCATGTTAAATAATTTATTCTTATCAGTGATTTCTCCCACTATGCCAATAACTGCTGGTTTAGAAGTTTCTTCTCTACAGTAAGTCCTAAAGGAAGACAAAAACTCTTTGTTCTCAGCCACTGGCACTCCTTACTCCTAAAGTTATTTATGATAGAAACTTGACATTGGAATACAGTTTCCCAGGATGATCCTGTATGTCTTTCCCAGGCCCTTCTCAACAACACAAGAATCTCCTGATTTCAGGTTAAATGCTCACCTCACAGGCCACTAAGAGTGTGTCTATGTTCAGAGAAAGTAAGAAAATTCCTGGAGTTTCATTGGATTAAAATTTGGGTTAGCCAGAAAAAGATGCAGGGGTGAGAATAAGCCTATGAAAACGGCAAGGCAAGAACTCAGCATGGATACTCTTGAGGAGGTTTATAGATGCCATGTTGTCATCCAACACATTTCCCTGAGTAGGGAATCCTCGGCTTTGCAACTTCCTGGCTAGTGTGAGGACCACCTGCCGGTTATAACCCTTCCTGCGATGATTGGGCAGGGTGTAGGAATGGCGCATGGTGGCAAACTGGTCTGTGATGCCCCAGGACACCGGGTTTCCCTTGTCATCACGGACACACACACTAGGGAAGCAGGAGATGAGGTTGGCTAGGTACTGAAGACACTGGACATTGCCTCCCAGTGACCACGTCCGGTTGAGTAGATCAGCATCAGCAACACTCAGATAGGTTAGTTGCTGGGAAGACCCTGTTCTAGAAGAAAATGACATGAGAAAAAGCATGAGATTATAATCATGTGGCTATAAATAACTATAATTTCTATCCTGACTTGAAAGAAGAAGCTATCCCTAAGACTATGCTTAGCATTTTCCATGAGTTAGAATCCACCATCCACTACTTTTAAGCAACTTTCAAAATTTTATTTCTGATAACACAAAATATTTATTTTACCAAATTTGTCTTTCTAATTTTATACCCACTTGTTTTATCCTCAGTACAGATGAAGGAAAGAGTTTCTGTTGTTAAACCAACTTAAGTTGGGACTAAGGTTGCCTCCATATCTTCCGTCTCTAGGACATGAACTGCATGGAGCCTAACTTACATCTTCGCTTTTTTACATACTAACTCAAGAGTGTAACAGCCAACTGATCATAATCATTCCTGAGTAAGGCAGATGCCTGGCTTTAAACAATCAGGTGATTGCTCTATTTCACTCCTGTATCTTGCCTGCATAGCTTACTGTCAGACTGTCAGGTTGAGCTTTCGAAACCTCTTTTGGTTTTGAGTGATTAATGAATCATTCTTTGTTTAGATAAGCTCTGCTAAAGTTGATTTATCTCATGTATTTCTTTTAACACTTTTTATAAAATATTCTCAGAATTGCTCTCCAAAGTCCTGAATCTGCTGAAACTTTCTATGAACTCTTGGGCAAGCCCATATTCTTAAAGCCTTCATCTTTTGCTCAGTAAAATAAGTATCCTAGTATTTAGAAGTGCTGGGATTTAGCTCAGTTGGTAGAGCACTGCTCTGCAGTCTCTGAGGTCCCAGGTTGGATTTCCAGCACCACGAAAATGGGAGAAGGATGAGGCAATCCACTCCTGAGGTAGTCCCGAAACAATCAGCCATTGAAGACCATATGAGGGTTGCTATGAGTTGAAAATGACTTAATGGCACACAACAACAAGTATTTAGAATACCTCTGCCTTTATGTATCTATGGCCAGAAAATCAACATAAATGGCTTAATATGCCAGATATATGTATATGCTCTAGAAATATTAACTCTTCCAGGCCTTCCCTTTAGGCTGCTCTTCTCTAGGTTAAATATTCTCAAGTTCTGCAAGGGTATATAGAAAAATATTCCCACAAAAAGACATGCAAGTAGAAGAGAGGCCATTGGTGGAGGGGTGGGGGAGAGGTGAGGAGGGGCACAAGAGGATAAGAGAGAAGTTATCTGTTCTATGTACAATGAAATGCATATATGGAAATATCAAAATGAAATGCATGTCAGAATGAAACACATTCAGTTGTACTTTAAAATTTCCAATAAAAATATTCTCAAGTTTTCTACTGGTTAATTTTTACAAGCCTCTGGTCTTTTATTCTACTTTTTCTAATGTTTTATAAGTTTCTAGTAATGAAAATACAGATGTTATGAGTTTATTTATAACTATGGACAGAGACACTAGTTTTCAGGGAAATTATGAGCAGTGATGCACAGGGTGAGAGGAAAAGAATAGAAACACATGAAACACACAATTTAGTCTCAGTAGCCCAAATCCAAAATGCCTAAATATTCCTCAGTGATGCTATTGAGTTGGGTCCAACTCATAGCGACCCTATGCACAAAAGAACGCAATACTCACTGACCCTGTGCCATGCCTGGCACTCTGTCAGTACTTCTCTGCTATTCATAGGGTTTTCAATGACTGATTCTTTTGGGATCGCTTTGGGAGTGGGCTGCTAGGTCCTTCTCCCATTTTTGCAGTGCTGTGGATAAGAGACCACAGAGCAGCACTCTAGTTACTAATGTCTGGACTTCCATAACAGTCCTGCCCCAAATACAGAACTTGGTTTACATACAGGAAACTGGTGTCTGGCAGACATGAAACAGGAGATAAATGAACAGCTTTGAAGGATGTTAGCTTTATATCCAACTGCTTTGAAATGGCAACAGCTTTGGAAGCATCATATAACTCACTCTGCAGCCCTGTATGAAGGTAAACATAAACACACCTATTTGAAAAAGCAATCATAAACATACATATTTGAAAAAGCAAAAAGGAAATTTGTTTCAGTATTTTCACGCTGAGTATCATCAATACTACTGGTTTACTACCTTGTATTATCTTAACATATATATATATGTATATATACATATATATACATACATATATATATGAATTATTTCAGGTATTCTCTACCTGATTTTCAAATTTTTGTGAGATATCAAATGCCATGTTGCACATTGTGATCACTGGTCGTGACCTTCCAAGGAAATCTCTGTGCCAGAAGTAACTCGTGGGGATTGGAATTTTTTATAGGAATTTTTATTTTTATATTTTTCATTTCTCAGATTGATCTTCAACTTTTTGAAGTAAGGTACATTCTACAGATCTAAAAGTCTACAATCAAACGTTTAGCTATAAGAGCTTTAATTTGCTTAGCATGGCAAGCTAACTTTAAAGTTTATTTTCTACCCTGTTGCAAAATGCTCATTATGATATTCAAGGTATAAACACATGGTTGGTGAGATTTATTATGAACTGAACTCATTCAGATCCCACATATTTATCACAGCTATGCTATATTACTTATAATTCTTTTTTATCTAATACTTGTATATACAGCACTGTTCTGGGCACCACTTCATAGCAGCACACAAAAATGGTATGGTCTTTATTCTTATACAGCTGACTCCTCTCTCCACCTCTCCAAATCCCTGTCTTCTCTATCCTGTCAGTCTGAGTTCTGACTGAATCCTCGGAAATAGGATTTCTCTCTTCCTTCCATTTCTTTTTTTTTTTTTTTTTTTTTTTAGAAATTTTTAATGTACGTCATAATGTGATTCATTTTGACATGCTTTTCATTGTGACAATTTTCATATATGCAATTTGATAAACATTATTCATATAGGTTACCCCTGACCCTCCCTTATGCTTCCCCCCCTCTCCCCCACGAGCTCAGAAAGAGAAACAACACATGTTCTCACTCATATGAGGGAGCTGTTTCCAAATTACAAGAAGGAAAAATCCTACTCAAAAGTCAGATCATAATAAAAGGGGGGGAGGGAAGATAAGAATGATGTCAATATAAATGGACTAGAAATCACATGTAATTGTTTAAACAAGATAAAAACAAAGAACACTACAGGAAAAGTTTCTATCTTGAACAGAACTGGAATTCCTTCCATTTCTAATGGCTTATTTTCTCCCCTTTATTGTGCTACTTCTCAGCATGGTCCTGAGATTGTTCTTGGAGAACAAAATGGGTGGGAAGGTGATATTGAATACAGTGTGGTATCTGAGCCTTGGGATCCTTACTAAAGCAGTTAAGCCTCAACAAAGACTGTTGTTAGGTATAATCTCATCAGGTCAGAAGGAAACACTTCCAGGCACTATGTCAGTGCGTATCTACTATTCATAGAGTTTTCCATGGCTGATTGTTTTGGGAGTGGATTGCTATGTCCTTCTCCCACTTTTGCAGTGCTAGGGATCGAGCAGGGCCTCAGAAAGCACAGAGCAGCACTCTACCAACTGACCCAAACCCTAGCCCCTCAACAAAGATATGCAACTCTTTAATGCTATTAAAATTACAGATGCTATGCCTAGTAGCTCACATTATAAATTATGAATTATACCTAATTAGTTAAAAAGAATTCTTTGTGTTATTTATTTATTTCTGTATTTATTTATTTATTTATTTATTTATTTATTTTGAGACAGTCTCATTGTATAGCTAAAGTTGGCCTGGAACTGGCCTCAAACTTGTATTCCTCCCGCCTCAGCCTCCCAAGTGCTGAGATTACAGGTGTGTGGCACCATGCCAGGTATTCAAAAAAGATTTTTGGAGAGGAAAATAATCAATATCAGTCAAAGGTATTCTTAAAACTGTTTAATGAAGAAATAATAGATACATAAAATATATGAATGTATGTGAATGTACATGCATCTGTCTCTATAAATCTCATACATATGTGAAATAACTCTATATCTCTCTGATAGACATGAAAAAAAGGGAAGAAATGATTGCATAATGTAAACCTTGCATTTAACCTTACCTTGTATTTGAAAATTTTGGTCCCAGTTAATAACATCATTTTCCTCCAATAGCTGTTGGTAGGCCTTGACATCTTTGTAGAACACAGCGTAGGCATTAGTATAATAGTCAAGATTATCTGTCTCAGCCTAGGGCAGAAGACATAGTCATAAAAACTTACACATATCCTCTGGATAACCCAAATCCTAAACAAATTAGATATCATTAGTTAGACTTGTTTAGCTAACTACTTAAATATTATAAAATAAGAATTGTATAAGGAGAAGAGAAATTTTTGTAACTTTTGCTTGATTCTTTCTTCTAGAATTTGGAAGGTTTTAAGACATTTCATCATTCTGTAGGATTTTACTTATCTACATAAATAAATAAATACAAATAAATAAAAAGAGGTGAAGCATGGTGGAGTGTACCTATAACACCAGCTGAAGGCAACTTTCTGGAGCCTGAGGCAGAAGGATCTCTTGAACCCCGGAGTTTGAGCCCAGTCTGGGTAATATAGCAAGACTGCATCTCAAAATGTGTGCTTCATTCTTCTAGAGATTATGAACACAAAGGAAATACTTTTGGACTAGAGTTCCTCCATATGCCTGACATTCTAAAGCCAGTTGTGTGGTAAGATAATATTTATGACTACCAAGGTTAGATTATTCTCCTTGCTTGATCTGTTCTTCCTACCTATTGCCAATTGTTGTTTTTATTTGTATTTATTTATCTTTCCAAATTGTACCTCTCTCTGTCGCCGGGTGATGACAGCTTTGAAGTCTGGCCAAGAATCCAAAACCACTTCCTTTTGAAAGGGATTCCCACGATTTATGTTCATGACTGCTCCATAAACCTGAGCCAGAGAATCCAGAGGGATAAACCAATCACACTGCCAGCTATTCTTATTGTGTATTACCCCTTCTTGTTCTACTATATAATTGTCTACTATATAATTGTTCTACTATAGAATTGTGAGGAGGGGGGTTATCAATATAGTCACACACACACACACACACACACACACACACACACACACACACATATTTGATATGCTATTTTAACAGTGCACATGAAAGCTAGTAAGAAGTCTATTGAGTCAATGAAAATGCTCCCCGAACCTTGTTTTTATCTATTACAACAATGAGAGGTACTAAACTGATGGGCTTAGTAGATAAGTCCTACATATAGGTCAGCAATAAATATTTGCTGCATGAATCAGAATCTGATGTATAGATTTAGGGCTTGTATATATTTTAAGTTGCTTCAGGATTGCTTTGGGAGTGGATTGTTATGTCCTTCTCCCAAAGCAATCATCCAATGAAAACCCTATAAGGGTGACTGTGAGTCAGATACTACTGGAGGGCAAGTAACAACACCACCACCATATATTTTTAAAGTCCCACAGATAATCTTGAAGCTTACCTGCTTTTGAAGTTTACTCTACTGTCTGCAAATAACTTGTAAAGTACAGCTACTGCTTCTACCTAGACTAATAGTTAAACATCATCTGAGAACAAAACAAATTTAGAAAGATATAAAAACTTGCATTTTAGATTTGATGGAGTAAGGCTTTGAAAGAATTTTTTGAGGATTATGAATATGTCTCATTTATTAATGTGTCCATGGAACCTGAAATAGCTGATGGAATGCTTGGTGACTAAACAATATGGAGTAAGACTAGAATTCTGTTCTGTAGCATTTCATATTTTGTTTTCTCCACTAAGAAGAATGTCTGTCCTAAAAATGTACATGTGCTTACAGAGACTGGAGAAAGTTATGGCGTAATAAGAACTGCTGAGCTGCAGGATAATGTTCACGGCATTTTCAGAATAAATAAGGACTGAAAACAGCCTAAGTATTCATGAACAGTGGTACAAATACCTAAATTGGTGAAAATTAATAGACAACAGCTACGTAGAATCTCACAAAAAAGTTAGGCAAAAGAAGGTAGTTACAAAAAAGATGCTTATTGTGTGACTCACTTTATATGTCATTCATAAGCAGGCAAAACTAAATTATGTCTTTGGAAGTTAGGAGAGTGGTGACTTTTAGGGACCAGAGAGAGGCAGTAATTGTAAAGGAGAGTTGCAGAGGAGGAAAGCAGCACCTGAAATAATGGTGGGTTTTTTTGTTTGTTTTTTTGTTTTGTTTTTGTTTTCCACAGTGGTATTTGCTTTGTGAAAATTTATTGCATGGGTATTTGTTTTGTGAAAATCACTGTGTTGTATAATTTTATTATGCACACTTTATAGGATGTGTTAGACTTCAATGAAAAAAAATTAAGCTAGAAGGGCATTGGAACCTACAACTTAACTCTTTTACCACTATCTTAACCCATTCACTCTCATTTCCTCAACTTTTACCCAACTTTCTTCTATTTTACCTAAGCTGAGACCTCACTCAAATATTCTCATGGAGTGTGCCTTTCCAGATTAAGTTTGGTTTATGTTAATGTGTAAATGGATCGATCTTAATGCAAATTCAAGAATAAAAGTAATCTGTAGCTGGGTATGGTGGTGCATGCCTGTAATCCCAACACTTGAGAGGCTGAAGCAATAGAATCAGGAGTTTGAGGGCAGAATGGGCTACATAAGACTCAGTCTCAAAAAGCAAAACAAAATAATAAAGAAAAAAAAAGGAAAGAGAGAGAGAGAAAGAAAGATCTGGAAGGTCATGCTTACTCTGTGAATCATTAAATCCTGTTGTTGCCCATCTTACATATGCAAAGTGATGCTTATTAAAATTGTTTCCAAGGAGGAGATTGTGCATCCTTTTTCAAAAATGTAACCTAAATATGATTGCAATGTTCAGAAGGTTAAAAGATTCAGATTCTGAGGAAAAAAATAACTTGTCTGCATAAGATTTGGAATCAACTAAAAGATGTGGCAATGGTAAAAATAAACTTTTCCAATAGCGTTTTGTTCAAAGGGTAAGTGTCATGGGTGAGTGTGGAAGGTATGTGCAGAGGTATCTAGAAGGAAGCGAAGCTGGGTAAATCAGTAGTTAGAGCTTGTGAAGGAAATTTGGAAGGATATTTAATCACTTAAATACTAAGTTGAGGTTATAACATACATAGCCATAAGCTCAAAAAAAAAAAAAGATAGGTAAACAAACAAAATTTTAACTTTTTTATTCTCTAATGTATTTTATGCCTGCATCCATAGCCCTGTGGCATCCTATCCCATCAGATCTCAGAAGCTAAGCAGGGTCGGGCCTGGTTAGTACTTGGATGGGAGACTGCCTGGGAACACCAGTTGCTTGGGAGACGGACCTGGCAACCCCCTCCCAAAAATCAATCTGCCATTGAAACCCCTATGAACAGCAGAGAAGCACTGACAATAGTGTTTCTCCTGTTGTATGTAGGGTCACTATGAGTTGGATACTGACTTGATGGCACCTACCAACAACAATAACAATGTCTTTTATGACCATGAGAAGATCATTGAAAGCATTTTAGTTATCTCTAGGCAGAAGACATAGGTAGGCATGATTAAAGGAAGGATGAATACCATCTTATTCCATTTTAAATCACCTCAGTATAAGTATTCAAAATGGGAAATTTGGATTAGATTGCCAATTGGAACTCTTGACAGTTACATTATCCCAAATTATTACTGAGATGTTTCCTTCAATATACATATAGCTTAAGTATGATCCATAAAACAAGATGACGAGATTTAATCAAAACAAAGCCAGGCACTGGAGGACTTAATTCAGATCACTGTGGCTCAAATTTTAATGTATATAAAAAGGATTATCCAGGGTGTTAAACATGCAGGATCCCAGTCTCTGTTCTCAAAATCTGATTCACCATTTCTCTCCTGAGTGTTTTGCATTCCACTCATACTTGAAAACTAGTTGCAGGGCTGTCTCTTTGTTCCACAAACTCAGCCCTCCAAAGATGATCTCATTTCCTTTAACCCTAAGTACCTGTAGAAGTTCTGGTTTTAAGCCAAGCGCGGTGGCACATGCCTATAATCCCAGCGATTCTGGAGACAGAGGCAGGGGGATTGCAAGATAGAGAACATAGGCAGTCTGCATAATTTAGTGAGACCCTGTGTCAAAAGGAAAATAATGGGCTGAGGGTACAGCTCAGTGGTATAGCACTTGCAAACATGCAAGCACGAGGCCCTGGGTTCAACCCTCAATATTGAAAAAAAAAAGGTTCTGGTTTTCACTTTGATTAATGATGTTTTTCACAGTAGCACTGAGTTATCTGCAAGCCCCTCTGGATTTAGACCAGAGGCTTGGAGACAAACAGAGACACTAAAATAAACTTAACCATTCAACTTCCGTTTTACTGTCCACCTAGGTTGTTTTTAACTTTAGTGCCACCTAATCCATCCCTTCTTTCATTTAAAACATTTCACAGCTTGAAGTTACTTGAAAAATAATGTAACCCAGCATTATCTAAATTTCCCCAGGAGTCCTCTCAAGTGGTTGTCAGAAATAATTCCTGGAGCCTTAGCCACCATCCATTGAATCAGACTCTGGCAGAAGTAGGCTGAGAAACTATGTTTAATAAGTGTTCCCAGAGTGTCTTATCATCACATACAAACAAAACCCCAGGAAACGGCCACAAGCCTGTCATTATTTTACAGATTAATACAGTGAAGAAATTAAATATAATTTCTAAGTTTATACTACCTTGAGTGATTCAGGAAAGTAGCTCTTCAACATTTTCTCCAGGAACAGTAATTTGGTAGAACAGTTTAGGACCAGCATCTTCTTCAGATATATGCAATTCCACACCTAAGTAGAAACTTGAAGAATAATTTAATTTTTATATATTTTAAATCTGCTTAGGAATATGCTTGTAGTCCTGTTTTCCTTGGGTGTAAATCTGGCTGCCATTGCTTCCTCTCAAGAGGGAAGGAGGAAGATGATGAGGTACTGGAATGGGTAAACCAGACAATATGTGGAAACAGAGAGCATTAATGACCTAACCCTGCACAGATGTGGCAAACCACTTTGGGTTAAGTCTTTCTCTTAACCACATTCATTGCACTCTAAAATTTTCCTTTGTTGTTGCTGTTAGGTACCCTCAAGTCATGTCCAACTCATAGCGACCCTCATAGGGTTTTTAATGGCTGATTGTTTCAGGATTTTCTTGGGAGTGGATTGCCATGTCTTTCTCCCATTTTTATGTTGCTGGGAATCGAACCCAGGACCTCAGTGCTCTGCCAACTGAGCTAAATCCCAGCCCAAACTCTTCCTTTAGGGAACTAATAACAGTTGCAATTTTATATTTATTTGTGTTTTCTTTGACTTGCGTTCTGTCTCAAGTAGCCTGTCATTTGCATGAAGGTAGGGCCTTGTCTGCTTTGTGTTCCACTATATCTAGACCACCTGCCACAGGGGCTGGCACATGGCAGAGACTTTCTAAACAGTTGCTGAATAGATGGTATGAAGCTCAGGGAAAGAGTCTTGGGGCTAAGCAGAGAAACTTCTCTTTCACAATACAAGGCAAAGAGTAGAGAAAAACCTGAGTGGTTTGGGTGGTAATATAATAGCCACTTATAAACTGCATTTGCTGAAAAGCATTGACTCCTCTCCCTAAGAGGTATCTAAAGGTCTCCAGTCCTAAACCTGTAGTCGCTTTGGATCCAAGAAACATTCATCAATAAATATCTCCTTTTGACTAGGGACTGCAAATACCCCTCTAGGGATGACAGTGATAACACCTTCCTGCGACCCTGCAGAAACAGAACTGAGGTCACACCCACTGAGCAGGACGGCTTCATTTTGTGTGCCCCGTGCCCTCACTCCCAGTTTTTCCTCTATTTAACCCTAAAGTTCACTTGAGTTCCCGAAAGATGAACTTGGGATCACTGGACTCTCTTATTTGTTCTTCTTCCCATTGTGTACATTAGTTACATCTCTTTTCTCTGGTTTTCACTGTTACTCTTCTTTATCTGGTAGATTGGGATGGGCAGCTGAGCCTCATTCTGGGAACTAGAGGTTTTGCCCTAAACTCTGGTAACAATTTTAGTGAGTCTGAACCAGGACAAAATATGCCTTTTCGGTGTTAAGCTACTCATATCAACTCGACCCCAGTCAAAGAAGAAACTTTGAATGGCTCCACGCACTTACTGGAATCCCTCTTATTCCAGGGACTTTTTTAAATCTTTCCACATTTGCCAGCATCTGCTGCTTTTTACGACTATTTGGAGAGGCAGAGAAATGAGTATTTGCATTCTACAGGGCCTTGAATTCTGATTGTTGTCAAATTCTCCCCTATTAGTGCACCTTGGGCCTTGCCCTACCTTTCTCTTTTCAGTCTCGGGGCTCTTTGGTGCAGTTTGGGTTGCTTTTGAACTAATTTGTCTGACATGATTTCAGATTCCTTGTCTGAGGGGCTCCTTGAACCCACTTGGGTTTGCTGAATTATGTGGGCATCTGCCAGTGTGACAGGGAAGTTAAAATTCTGTAATTTTGCCTTGGTAATTAGTGGGGAAGGAATGCAAGGTACACAGAGAAACAAGGCTGTTTAAAAAAAATTATATAACTAATTTGTATAACTGTTGAAAATATCAAGTCTGTCCAGTTGGTGCCAATGTTAAGATTCCTGGGACTCACAGTCTATTTGAAAAATGCGTTTGGTACTGAGAACTGACAAGATCTACAAAAGTTGCTGCAGCACTGGTTCTGTTGTGGAGCAGACCTGCTTTTGGGACTGGACCCCAAATCACTTGGTTCTATTGTGTAGCTAATTCACATTAGGATGGGACACCAGTCATTTTGTTATAAAATATTTGAGAGATCTTTGTTACAATTTGCACAAACAACATTATGATTTATAAACATTAACTACTTTGATGCCTCTTAGGGAGTATGCTAGCTGACACTCTAAATTAATGTAATTATTCTTTTTTTTTTTTTTTTTAGTATATATCATTTTGTATTGGTCATATCAGATTGGTTTAAGTAGAGGCTAAACATCTAATGCCTGCAGCAATGGTTCCCTTAGAGATTCTTCTATGGTGTATGAGGGTCCCTGGACACTGAAGAGACAAATGCTCCCTTTAGCCCATTCTGGTGACTAGGTGATAAGGGTCTTAACAGAGGTATTGAGGGGCACCTAGCCACTATGAGGAGTTGGGGTCTTGTAGGAAACCACATAAGAAAAAACATACCATGTTCCCTATTGGAAGGAACTTCAATAACTGCTCTGGGAGGTGGGAACATGATCATCCCACACCTTGAGCTTCTCCCCACTCCTTAGTATTGAGGCTTTCCAAAGCACGTTCGTAACCACTGGTGACACTCTGGGAAGGAAACCCCATTAAGCAGCACACTTCACTGACCCCAAACAATTCCCTAGCATTGAATCTTGTTTCAGCCTCCAGGGTGAGGCTCTAACCAAATGGGTCCTACAACCTACTGTAAAATATTATGAGGCTATGATGGTGAGTATGAACTTCTAGGAAGAATCTGAATAAGCCCAGTGGACTCAAGTTCACTGAATGGTGCACTTGAGGTATCTGGGTTCTTTATAGAAATCAGAGGAGATATTCAGGGCCTGGGCAGTGCCTGAAACTCAGAAGGCTTTTGTCCCTGAGGACTCATGTTCTGCACCAATATTTTTAGGTGCCATTGAGTTGGGTCCAATTCATAGCAACCTTATGTACGTAGAAGAAAACATTACCCGACACTGTGCTATTCCTGGCACTACTGTCAGTGCTTCTCTGCTATTCATAGGGTTTTTGATGGCTAATTGTTTCAAGAGTGGGCTACTATTCCTTTTTCCAAGCCTACAGCACCCAGTATTCCCAGGTGGTTTCCTATCCAAGGACTAACCAGGCCAGACCCTGCTTAGCTTCCAAGGTCTGACAAGATAGAATGCCACGGTGATGGGGCTGCACACAGGCTAATATTAGAGACTTTGAAAAGATAAAGTTTCCAGATTTTAGGATGAGCAAAGAACTCTTATATCTGCCTGACTTCATTCACTCTAAAAAGATACTGTTTAAATACTCATGTTAAACACCAAACATTTTTAATTTCAGCAGATATGTTCCCTAATGTTAGTGTGTACAACTGAGAGGTATTGCCAAAAGAAAAAAATTTTAATTCTGAGACCTTAGCCCTATTTTTGAAAATAGTTAACTTATGTATTTCTTGAATGTTTTTCCAAACTGCACAACTCTTTCAGAGTTGGATTTTATACTCGTATTTTATGTATATTTTTCTTCCTGGAAATTTGATTGTGA
>VMDO01033827.1:0-17529 GCA_007922755.1 Pedetes capensis
GGAGAGAACAATCCCTGGAGAAGGACATCATGTTTGGAAGAGTGGCAGGTCAACGCAAAAGAGGAAAACCCTCCACCAGATGGATTAACACAGTGTCTGCAACAATGGGCTTAAACATAAATAAGATGGTTTGCCTGGCACAGAATCGGCAAGTGTTTCGATCTGCTGTACATAGGGTCGCTATGAGTTGGACTCGACTTGACGGCACCTAACAACAACAACAACAATAACAAGCAGAAATATTCATTTAGTATGAACACAAGCAGTAAAAAGAAAGGAAGTGCCCTATAGACATCAACAGTGGTAATGTACCATTAACTAAGAAATCTAATAGCTCAAAATAATGAAACTTAAAAAACCAATAAGACAGTATAAGCTATTATTTTAAAGAAGGTGAAAACAGTCTGTGATAGTTTTGGTCAAGCACACACTGAATATATGTACATGAAACTTAATATTCTGGACCTTTCAATTATTCTTATTGGTCATGCTTATCAGTATGAAGTATTCTAATTAGCTTGTGAATGGTGTGATTAGGAAGCTAAAAGACAGCTCATATTTTATCTCTAACTTTGTAAGTAATATATAGAAACAATAAATTATTGGGCTAATTCAGAGAATGCAATTTGCAGAGAAATGAAAATTAAAAAGTAAAAGATTCAGACAAAGGAATTTAAAGGAAGTAAATGTCCAATAGCTTAATTATAAAATGACCTAAACAAGCAGAGGATTAGATGTGAATAGAAAAATCACTAATATGATGACACATCCTCACAATGACAAAGATACAGGAAATTAATTAGGTGAAGCTCCCTTCTGGTGTTTTCTTAATATTTTTTTAAAAACATCATTAAGCTTCCAGTTTTAAGAATGATTCATCATTATAAGTCATCTTTTTGGCAATTATTACTTTTTAAATGACCACTTGTGTAGAAAAGTATTTATGTAAAACTAGGGACAAAAAAGTTTGATGTGATTTAATTTATTAGCCACTTCTTCAATAGATGTTTACTAAATAACAGAATTGCTTCTAGTAATTACCTCAGTCCTACTTGCTGCCCTTTTGTAAGGAAAGAAAGATAACATATTTTCTAAACAGCAATGGGGAGAAAAGGACACCAAACCAGCTTCTACTTTTGTCCATGGCTTTGAAGACGACATAAATCTTTTGGATCAAGGCATATAAGACCATTGATGATCTAGCCAGTACTTGCCTACTTCTAATCTGGGTTCTCAATTTTGACAATATTGAAAATTTGGGCCACATAACACTGTGTTGTAGGGAGCTGTTCTGTGCATTGTAAGATTTTAGCAATATTCTTAGCTTCTACCCACTAGATGTCAGTGGCATAACCGCCATGCCTGATATTTATGAATAATTTGTAAATGTATTTAAGCTGGGTCATCCTGGAATAAGGTGCCTATGCAGTTTTCTCACTCTCCCTGTTGGCTACATGCCTGAGAAAACAGACCATGCGTGGATCTGGAAGATCTGCTTGCGTTGGCACTACCCAGGAGAGGACTCTGATTTTAAGTATCTAATAACTGATTTGTTATGAAGACCTGATGTTATCAGGGTGCTTAAAGTTTCTTCTGCCTCAAGTATTAATGTACTACCTCATTATTCCAATATGACAATATGCTATAAAACAAATAAAAAGTTATGTATCCTTGTTATTTTTTGTTAGGTGCCATTGACTCGGTTTCCGAATCATAGAGACCCTCATAGGGTTTTCAATGGCTGACTGTTTGAGAATTGCCTTGGGAGTGGATTGCCAGGTCCTTCTCCCATTTTTGCAGTGCTGGGAATTGAACTCAGCACCTCAGAGATCAATAATACATGATTTATATGTCATGAGACATATATAATCTTATAAAAGTTTCTGGCCATACCTCAGAAATTAAATCATTTAAAGAAAGTGTTTTTGAGAGCATCTCAGAATCACTCAATGGACCCATCATACGTTTTCCTCACTTTCACCTAGAAAACAAAAATATCCCTTGAATCAGTAAATATTTTAAAGCACAAAGAATTATAAAGTAAGCAATGGATGCTTACTGTGGTTGAAACCAAAGCACTACTTCTCTGAAATTGGCTTAAAATCCCAAGCCTTGCAAAATTATCTTACCCTTTATATTTTTGAGGCTCTATGCATACATATACTTCCTAGAGTATCCACACAGTGCTAATAAAGAATCTCAACAAGTGGATGTTGCATATATTAAACTGAACTGACTTCAAGCTTTTATATTATTTTTATTATGGAAGTGCTGCTATTTAAGGTTATAAGAGGGAAGAGCAGTACTGCATAGGATGTTGTGAAATGGACACAAGTGTTATTCATACTTCAAACTTACTCTTAGAGAAAAACAACTCACAGTGGATCATTATTCTTTGGATATTTTCCATCATGTAACCCAAGGTTCTCCAAGTGGATGGTAGCTTTTCCCCTTATCTATTATTAGATTATGGGAGAAGGACCTGGAAATCCACTCCTAAAGTAATCCTGAAACAATCAGCTATTGAAAACCCTGAGTGTTACTATGAGCCACACCCAACTTGATGGCACCCAACAACAACAACATTATTAGATTAACACAGACATGAATGATATCTTCAGAACATCATACTGTCCAAACTAAATCTTTTGCCTCATTCAAAAGCCACATTGGCTTGTTAAAATAACAAAATGCAAACAAGAAAGGGTTTATGCATCAGAGGAAAATAAAAACTTGAATATTTTAATATCACAACAGGGTTTGTAAATGTGGCAATATCTACTGTACATTATCAGTCAGTAGGAACAACAGCATATTCTGGAAGTGAATTCTACAGAGTGGTAGGACAATTACTGTTATATATCTCAGCAATCTTCTAATAAATAATATGAGTCTTGTTTGCATTATCAGAGTGATCCTTAACCAAATACCCATGTGAAAAAGAAAGCTTGCATATTTATAAGAGTAAATTTACATATAACTACACATAAAATATTCTGTTCCTTTGTAAAATAGTTCTTTATAATTTCCATTAAAATCATCATGTAATTATAGCAGAGATACAAACCTAACAAAAATTATGCCAAGCATTATTAGAGGGAGTGCTTTTCAACTGCAAGGGCATCTGCTCTGTGAGAATTTTCTGGTTTCAATTTTAGTTACACCCATGAAACTGAGATAATATGGAGATGCTTCCCCGTTTTCCTTACAAAGTGCTATGCTCAAAGATCAACAACCAAAATTATTTTTAAACTGGGATGAAAATGATTACAATAGTTTATGGCCATGTACATTTTTCGAACAATACACAATACAGCCACATAGAAAATGAAGGTGCTGTTTCAGTCTATGATATAAAAATTGTATCAGAAATGTGACATCATTGATGATTCAACAAATAGTCTTTTAATCTGAAAGCCTTTTTACTGAGTTCTTTCTGTTTCTATGTGCATCTATGCTATGCACAAGGGGTATGGAGGTTCATGTATCAATGCCATAAGACAAATACATGGACCAAACTGAAAAGTAAATAATTCTTTCACAATATAGGATACTGAGCCCAGAGATGTAGCCAAGTGAAGAGAGTCTTGAAGGACTAGTTAGAAGCATCAAGAAAATAACAGAGAAGAATATTCCCCTATGGGGGTTGCTATGAGTTGTACCTTACTTGACAGCACCTAACAACAAGAACATATTCAATGCAAAGGGGAAAATGTGTTAGGATGTAGTTACAGAGAAAAGAATGTCATGAGGGAATTTCTCACAGTCGAGTATGCCAGGAACTTAGGGTTCACATAAAAGAGATATGAGAGACCAAGTTGAAGACACACATTGAGGTGTTACTCCAAGGAGTTTGGCTTGTGTTGTGAAGGGTCTGGGAGCAGTACTAATGTGCTTTTTAATAGTTTTTATATTTTATTTATAATTAACATAATAATTATACATACTGATGGTGTATAGTGTGGTATTTCAATACATTGTATACATTGAGGGTACAATACTCAAATTTGTGATTTTTGAACAATCGTTCTGCAGAGCTGTGGTTCTCAGCATCAGCATCACCTATAAACCTAGAAAAGTGATTTCTCAGGTTGTGTCATGGTGCTTCCATGGCCCCAGCAACCCATGGTTCAGCAAGTTCTTTAGGCAATGCTGAAAACTGAAGCTGCAATTGCCATCTCAAAACTACTGGTGTAGAGACTAGAATGTTGGAGGATGTTTTGGCAGAAATATTTTCAACTATAAAAATTTTTAAAAATCTAAACTGGGCACAGTAGTGTATACTTGTAGAGACTCAGGAGGCAGAAGCAGGAAGATCACTTATGTCCCAGAGTTCAAGCTCATCCTGGGCAACATAAGGAAGGTCCATCTAAAAAAAGAAGAAGAGGGGGAGGGGGAGGGGGAGGCCGCAAAGGAGGAGAAAAAGAAGAACATCTGATCAACAGTACTTAAATAAGAAATGACTTTATTATATTAAACAATAAGAATTCTCAGGAAAGGCTAGCCAACAATGGCACAGTGGCCGGACAATACTGCTAAGATCAGAGGTTCCTTCCATCTTCCTAATTCACTATTACCGGGATGAGATTTTGTTCTGAGAGTTACACTGGCTGTTGAGGCTCTAGGGTTGTCCTGCTCACAGAAAATAAGTTGGGGAAAGGCAGGACCAAAATTTTGTACTTTTTGTATCATTTTTATGAGCAAATGAAACAAAATTGAAAGCCTCCTAAGGCATTTTTGCACATCTTACTGGTGAGAACCCCACCACTTGACTCCAGCTACAAAGTTGCAAGTATGCTAAATAAAAAATGACTGGCTAGTTGATAAACAACTTTCCTATAGAAATCCTTATATGCTTGGTATCTACTCTTTCTCAGTTAAATATATGCAGCAAAAATATTTTAAATTGCCTTATAGGAAGAGGAAAACCAATGTGAATAATAAAGCCTTACTCTCCTTGCTTGATCCTTAGTAATTCTTACATATTAGATCCCTAGGATGGGCTGGGATTTGGCTCAGTTGGTAGAGTGCTGCGCTGTAGTCTCTGAGGTCCCGAGTTTGATTCCCAGCACTGAATAAATGAGAGAAAGGCCTGGCAACCCACTCCCAGGGCAATCCCAAAACAGTGAGCCATTGAAAACCCTATGAGGGTCGCTATGAGTCAGATACCAACTCGCCGGCACCTAACAACAACAAGATCCCTAGGGTTCAGCTCTCAGGTCTCTATGAAGGGATATGAAAGGCATCCTAAATGTGTCTGTGACACTGTGCAAAAACAGTGTAGACTTTTCAAATTCCCCCAAAATTGAGATGATAACCTAGAATTGCTCTCAGCTTCCCAGCAAACAACTTCTGGGTCATTCATGGGAAACCACCTACTACAGAAATTCTCCCTTTGTTTCATCTTGAGGGGGTTACTAAAATCTGACAATTTTCTCTAATTAGTTAATTAAGGCTGGATGCTCTACTTTTGTTCCGAGGGTTAACAAATGATACAAATACAAACAGATCAATAATCTTTCTTCACCTGTTTCTCTATAGCTTTTGTGATGATTATATGTATTGGAATCAAGTATGAAACAAATACAATATTCTTCATTTATTAAGTGGATTCCTGTTGTAATGCAATTGAAAATATTCACTTTTACATTTGTAACTACTAAGCAGTTTGTATGTTGAAAGAAAGCAAGAATCTCAACTCTTTTCCTTTTACACTTCTAATGCATAACATTAAGAATTTATGTAACTAAGTAGTTGAAGGATTGCACAAAGAAAACCCCAAAGTCCTGTGAGTTCATCCTGAACTCTATTATTGGTAGTGATGATAAGTGGTACTGGTTTGGGTATTAGGAACAGAGGGCATATGAAACTGTGTGGAAACACTATTTAATCAAGAAAACAAGCAGTCTCTATTGAATAATGCAAAATGCCTTAAGAAATAAGTGGTCCTGGATACAACTAAAAAGCATTTGAGAGACTAAAACCTTACATGTTATAATTACAGCCATACATTGACAAGAGGGATGAACACAGACAATAGCACTAACCATTGCTTTTTAATTGAAAGTAAAAACAATCTTAAAACCTCATATCACTAAGCAAAAGGCTAGAGTACCAATTTCAATTTCAAAATCATCATCAATAGTGTGTAACACATTGTCAAACAAATGCACTTCTCTTGCTGTGCAGTCTGCTCCTATTGGCATTTGGCAGTCTGAACACACAGTCATGCTATCTAATGCTCATATTTTCCAAACATAACAAAAAGAGAACAAAACTGCAAATTATTAGAAAATATTAGGAAGTATGAACACACCAGCAGATCCATCTCAGTGGATTTGCACAAGAGATAAATGCTAAGCTTACTTTCTTCCTTGCTATCCAATGAGATATACTTCAAAAAGATAAGTTGCATTCTGAAAGAATAATCTTATAGGCAAATAATTTCAAAGAGAAACAAAAGAAAAAAGAAGACAGAAGAAAATATTTTGGATTTAACCTAATCAAATCTGAGCCTCTGTTATATATTAGAACCCATGGGAATTTTTCCTGATAGTTGACTAGTTGAGGGCCTTCATAAGGGTAATTTTTATTATTTTTATTATTTTTATTTTTTTCTTTTGTGGTATTGGGGGTTGAACCCAGGGCCTCGCGCTTGCATGCTCTGCAAGTGCTGGACCACTGAGCTGCACTCCCAGCCCTTTTTTTTTTTTTTTTTTTTTTTTACTTTTTTGAGACAGGGTCTCACTAAGTTACACCAACTGCCCCTGGTCTGGAACTTGCGATCCTCCTGCCTCCACCTCCGGAGCCTCTGGGATGACAGGCGTGCGCCACCGCGCCTGGCTATGGCAATTTTTTATTTTTGGTTCAACCTGCAACTCTTTGATTCATATACAGTCATATCTCTGTACTGGATTGCTTTGAAATGTGTCGAACTTGGTCCGAGATGCATATTGATGCGAAGAGTTTGTCCTGCCCTCATTGTTTGGTGAGCCCCACAAAAGCTAGACCTTGTCAGCATCTGTTTCCTCACTTTACAGCAGAAACAAAGGGTCGGGCCACAGCCCTGCCATGAGCACATCCCTTTGTGGTCTTAGCTTCTGTGATTATTTAATGTATCCTTGCCCCCCCCCCTTTTTTCCTCATAATGGGTCCTAAGAAGATTAGTTCTACTGCACTGCCTTAACCTCATTGGTAATGTCTGGAATGAAGTCTCTTATAGCAGCAGTCCCCAATCTTATTGGCACCAGGGACTGGGTTTGTGGAAGACAATTTTTACACAAACCATGGCGGGGGGGCGGCGTTTGGGGATGATTCAAGTGCACTACATTTATTGTGTGAACACAGATGAAGCTTTACTTGTTTGCTGGCTGCTGAAATGAGTACCTGTATGCTTTGGGGGCCAGGATAGGGACCTGTCTTATAGGACAATGAATTGGGCATGAAGACTTTATGGCCAGAAGCTGTGAGTCAGACTTTGGAGAGTTTGAGGATGAAGCTAAGCTATCAGGCACTGAAGATACAATTGGGCAGGATATTGTGTCTTTGGGCCAATCCATGGGTCTAGAGGTTGATGCTGCTGATGGTGAGGAGTCAGGAACCTTGTCAGGATGGTGATGGTGAGGAACCTTGTGAAGAGCTCAGCACTGAGGAGCTGTAGGAACTACAGATGTTGTTGTTAGGTGCCATTGAATGGATATCTGAGTCATAGAGACCCTACATTCGACAAGGGAAACATTTTGTCAGTGCTTCTCTGCTATTCATAGGGTTTTCAAAGGCGGATTGATTTTTGGGAGCGGGTGGCCGGGTCTTTCTCCCAAGCCTACAGTATCTGCGGTTCCCTGTTGATCTCCGCCCCCTCCCCAAGTACTAACCAGGTCCAACCCTGCTTAGCTTCGGAGATCTGATGCCACAGTGGTAGGGCCACAGGCAGGAACAGCAGCAATGAGAGTAGTCAAATAGATTTCTTCAGATGAAGAGGAGATAAGGGAGGATGTTCCCAGTTCTTTTGTAAAAGAAATGTGTGCAAAATGGGCCAGTCAAAACTTTGTGGAGAAGTACCCTCCAAAGCTCTGACAAGCAGAACAGCAAATTTATTGAATGACCAATTTCACACTTCTGAGGAATTCTGAAAAGAAGACAGAAGATACTACATTTTATGAGTTTAAATTGAATGTTATTATGTGCTACTGATTCTATTTTCTTTCTTTTAAGAAAGGGAGTCTTACTATGTAGCCTAGGCTGCCCTTGAACTCCTGATCTTCCTCCCTCAGCCTCCTCAATATTGAGAATTCAGGACAGGACCATAACGACCTGTTTAACATTTTCAGCTGCAGGTTATTCTCCTTGTATGACAAGGAGTATAAGAATGTGAACTAAGGGAGTAAGGAAAATGCAATTGTGAAACTGCAAGAGTTTATTTGGTATTGTCTACTTGTGGACATTAGTAGTCATTTCAGAAATCTGTGCAGTGCTGATCTGGGGACTGAAAAGACATGCAGATTCCCCTGGATTAGATCACCCTTCACAGTGATTGGCAAAGTCCTGTTATGTGAATTCTTGAAGTGATTCAATGTTGACATTAAACTAGTTGACAAAAAAATCTTCATTTGGCACTAATATTGCCCTTGTTGCTCTTATTCCTCATTTGTGTGTCATGTTGTTTTTGCATACTTCTCTACATAATCCTTATATAGTGATAAACATTCTTTTTCAAACCTCATTTACAGATTAATACTTAAATGCTTTCCTTAAATTAAAAAACTCTTTTGTAAAGTCAGAATTAAAATTTAGCATTTCCTGAAATCTGGCTATATGCTCATTATCATATTTTAATAATAATCTAAAATAACTTGCTTAGCTTTACTCTTTTTTCTTCTGCTTTTTAGGTTTTAATTAATTAATTTAGTTAGTAAATTTTTTTCTTTTTTTTTTTCTTTTCTTTCTTTCTTTTTTTTTGAGATAGGATCTCACTATGTAGCCCAGGCAGGGCTTGAATGTGAGCCCCTTCTGCCTCTGCCTCTTGAGTGCTGGGATTACAGGTGCATCCACTTCCTACTACCTTTAACATTCTTAATTTCTTTTAACTGTTGAAGTTCCCATGTCTATTTTGCTGACTGTGCCATGTTCATTCATCCTGTTCTCTTTTCCTCTTCCTATTTTTAAGAGTATTTCAATTGTATACATTTTAGGGGTATAGAGTGATGATAAAATTCATATGACTAGTATGTAGTTATAAAATCAGGATTGTTGATATTTCCATCTTATACATTTTACAAAATTTTTTTGACTAACATATAATGATAATTGTACATATTTTTGAGGTACACTGTGATTTTTTAAATTTCATGCTGTATTATCAGATACATTATGTGGATTTCCATAGAATTGCATCCTGTATTTTGCACTTTTTCTCTCCCTTTGTACTCCTCTATGCTGATCCCTTTCCCCTTCCCAAATTTCCCAAAACACTCCTCCCCCACATGGTTGTTGTTGTTGTTAAGTGCCGTCAAGTCAGTATCCGACTCATAGTGACCCTCATAGGGTTTTCAATGGCTGTTTCGGGATTGCCTTGGAAGTGGATTACCAGGTCCTTCTCCCATTTTTTTTGCAGTGCTGGGAATTGAACTTGGGACCTCAGAGACTGCAGCGCAGTGCTCTACCAACTGAGCTAAATCCCAACCCCCCACATGGTAAGTCTCTTATATTCCTTATATTTTCCAATCTTAGATATATACAATTGTGTGTGTGTGTGTGTGAGTGTGTGTGTATTTTTCTTTAAGGTAGATCTAGCTCCTTCATATGAGTGAGAACATGTGGTATTTCTCTTTTGAGTCTGGATTATTTTGCTTCAAATGATGTCCTCCAGTTCCATTCATTTTGCTGCAAATGACATAATTTCATTTTTCTTTACGGCTGAATAATATTTCATTGTGTATATATCCTACATTTTTAAAATTCAACCATCTGTTGATGGGCATCTAGGCTGATTCCATATTCTTTACAATTGTGAAGAGTGCTGCAATAGGAAGAGCAGGTGTTTCTGTGGCATGATGACTTATCTTATTTTGGGTATATACCTAGGAGAGGTATAGTTGGGTCACATGGTAGTCCTGCTTTTAGTTTTCTGAGGAACCTCCATACTGATTTCCATAATGGCTATACTAATTTACAGTCTTACCAGCAATGCAAAGTTTTCTTTTTCCCTCACAACCTTACCAAAATTTGTTGTGTTCATTTTGTTGATATTAGCCATTCTGACTAGAATGAGAGGGAATCTCAGTGTAGTTTTTACTTTTTTTGCATTTGCATTTCCCTGATGGCTAAGGATGTTGAACACTTTTCATATGTTTACTGGCCATCTGGTTTTCTTCTTTTGAGAACTGTCTGTTCAATTCCATTGCCCACGTATTTATTAGAATATCTGCTACTTTGGTGTTTAAGTTCTTCAGTTCTTTATGTATCCTAGACATTAATCCTTTGTCAGATGTATAGGAAGCAGAGTTTTCTCCCATTCTGTGGGCTCTTCCTTTATTGTTTCCTTTGCTGTGCAAAAGCTTTTTAATTTTTTTAGTGCTTTGTATTTTATATACAAAGGAAACAGGGAAATAGCTGTAATATCCCAAATATCCATTGAACTCTCCCATATGGTTGAAGGACACCAGATTTGGAGTGGCACTTCCAATACTTGCTTTCATATATTCCAGATTCAGATTTTTTTTTTTTTTTTTTTTTTTTTGTGTGTGTGTGTGGTCTTGGGGGTTGAACCCAGGGCCTTGCGCTTTCATGCTCTGCAAGTCCTGGACCACTGAGCTGCACCCCAGCCCAATTTTTTTTACTTTTTGAGACAAGGTCTTGCTAAATTACTCAGACTGCCTCTGGTCTCGAACTTGTGATCCTCCCACCTCCGCCTCCGGAGCCACTGGGATTACAGAAGTACGCCACCACGCCTGGCCAGATTCAGATGATTCTTAACAAATCAATAATGATTTTTCTATGTATAAAAATGCAAACCTTCCTCTACTCTCATTTTAATCTTGAAAGATCTAAAACCCTCTTTTTCTATAATTTCCTCCATTATTCTAATATATAAGCTGCATTTCCATTTTTCTGATCTGTTAAAGAGAATCATATGTTTTGCCATTACAGTTTTAATTTCAGAATTTAAGTAGGTTAAAATTAATTTGGTAGAGGCATCAGTCCTTGGTTTTAATTTTGGTTTGAAAAATAAGATTGATAATGTAGAATGGACATTAGAGATCCTGCTCTGAGGCTAATATATAAGACCTGCCCCATAAGAGAAAGGAAAAAGTACAAAGAAATTTCCAGAAAGCCATTCATTTCCATTTCCCCAAAGCTTTATTCTGTGTTGTGTCAATAGCCAGAAGACACTGAAGGATTTTGTCAGTCATAGAGGGGAAGCCCCGAATCCAACAAAAAGGTTTCGAACTCTAGCCATTACCTCAACTGTAAATTGGTCATCTGATTAAAAGAAAGATCAAAACATCAAAATTTTAATAAACAGATTCCATCATCTCAAAGAAATCTCTTTTTAATGAAGCAATGTGCAATACAACATAGTATGACTATCAGAACAATTTGTCCTTGGCAATTATATAAATCTTTTAGGGTACATGACCCGAAAAGTAAGTTGAGGATGACAATTTGGGAGAACAACATTAAAAGCATGAACTCTGTTGATGATAAAGTCTAGTAACCTTTCTATTCCAGTGGTAGCATGTTACATGATTCACTAGAGTTTCTAGGTGCTTACAGTACATAGCATTAAGAAAAAAGCATTTTTACTATGCCCTCCTGGATACACTAGAAGGATTTTAGCTTATTTATTAGTTTCAAAATAATTTTTACTATATTTTCCTTTCCTAAATAATGTTGACATAAGCATGCAAAATCTGAAAAAAGCTATAAAGAAAATACTAAGTGCAATGACAATTCAACAACGTATTTTATTATGGATTTGAATTTCTTGTTAATCTAAATTGATTTGTTAATCTAAACTGAATTTCTTGCTAATCTAAACTGAATGGTTTATAGAATTTTCCTATAGTGGGCATATTTGTTTAATTATGCCTTAAAAATAAAAATTGTAGTCCAACTAATGTGGAGAGGGAATGTGAAAATTTAAAATATGTTTCTTGGCTCCTTTCTCTGGAAAATAGGAGAAAAAAATGTGAAACTCAGTAATTCTAAGGATTTATGATTAATATCTGACCTTAAAACATGACATTATTTTTGCTATTGAGAAAATCACAGATGTAGAATTTATCAATTTGCTGTATCTGTCTGATTCACCTTCTGATTTTGAGAAATGAAACATTATATTATGATGTCAAAATGAAAGGAAATAAAAAGGCAGCTTTAAGAGCATTTGGATAACTTAACTATAAGTTGCTACAGTCAAAACTGCTAAGATTTTGTAATTTTTTAAGTTAGTACATTTTTTTGCACTTTACTACCCTTCCTACTTTCACATAAGTACATAAGTGAGAAAAAGAGCTATCCATTATAGAGCCTCTCAAAAAATCATGTTTTGTTCATCTGCCAGACTTTTTCAGCAAATGTGTCTATGATGAATTTCTCTCTCCCCCACCCCTGTTTTTCTTCATCTCTATTTGAGAAATACAGTTTCAGGATTGGCCTTAAAGAATTTTGGGGTTTTCACTGAAAGAATTAGAAGGCCAGATGACACATGCTTCTTTCTATTTAAACTGTGTAGGAAGAAGCAAATTTGGGGGGTGACATTTATTAAGTCCAAATATTAAATTCTCTTCCATTGTTTTTCTATTTATTTCTTGTAGTGAGTGGTTTATTTTCTAAATTCCCTTTTAATAGCTTTTTCCTTTGTGTCTGCATGTGTCTTGATATTTATGATAATATTCTACATAGCCCTAGAAAATAATAATTATTAAAGCTAGATTTTGTAAACCCAGACCTTGTATTCTTGGACTGCAATTCTAATTTTTCCATGATTTCCACCCCATTGCTCCATCTGGATCTATTCTTTACCAAGACTTTGTTTGTAAACCTACTGTATTTTGTTTATCTGATAAAGTCCTCTCTCTTTACTTCCTTCCCGCTGCTGCAGCCTGAAGTCATGCCTACCAATCCTTCTGATTCTATCTTAACTTGTAAACCTATAACTCTTTCTCATACCAATATTTCTCATCCCCAGCTCTGCATTGGTGCAAACATATTCTCTCTCAGTTATTTTGTGTGATCCAAAGAAAACTATATGAATGAGAGAATTCACAGCATTTCAGGTCTACCATTACTCATATCATGAGTCTTTTTAGTCACCTCCTCAAACCTATCCTTTCAGTTTTACTGAAGCAGATGATTGCCAGATATTTATGTGACATATTTCTTAAATTCACAGAGGAGGACGAGTATAAAATCAAAATGAGCAGACCAAACACATTATACCCTTCCCTAATAAAAGATATCTACTTCATTTCCTCTCACATCCTCATTCCTGATAGTGCTTTTTCTATCTACAGGTTACTCATCAGTCATCAAAAATGTCTCCCTCATTCTTCTTCCCTTCAAGATAAGGAAAACTCTAGCTCTGCCTTTTGTGGAAATCAGAGAGCCTAGAAAACTGTTGTCTGGAATGTGAGGCAGAAAAGATGATGTAGATTAACATTTTATTAAGACTCTAAGGTCAGGCTTAAAGTCAGCCTTTGTTATCCCTCTTACTCAATTTCCAAGCCCAATCTGTCACCCCAGAATTCTTATTGAATCTATTTCAAAAAATTTTATCTTATATTGATCTCCAAATTTCATCTCTAATCAAAATGATTTAAGTAACATCTTTTTGATTTCTTGCCTAGGATATTATAACAGACACTTAAGTGTTCTTCATGCCTCCGTGGTCTTTTATGTTCCTGTAAGTGCCCCCCACATTATCATCACATTCAACACATTCATTTTTCTATAATCTACCCACTGAAATTTTTTATAACTCCGTATGTTCTAAAGCAAGTGTCAACAAATATGACTGTGGACCTCGTTAGGAAAAAATGTCCAGCAGGCACTGCAAATGTAAAAACAACAACAGGATATTTAGAAGTTGCATGCATGCACCACAAATATATATCTTGCATGCTACAAATTTATTTTCAAAAATTTCTTAAATTAAATAAAAGAACTATAACATTTTTCTATTTTCTTTCTGCAACTGGATAAGTTATTATTTATCACCTCTCCAGGCTCAAGTATCTTGTTTTGATGACCATTGGTCTAATCCAAGGTTAAGAAATTTTGGATAACTAATTATTTTTGGGTAAGGGTGACACTCTAAAGTACTTTATTGTATTATATATGAAGAAATAGATATGGCTATATCTCCATATGGATGGACATGAATTTATGAATATGAATATAATAAAGATTTACATGTCGATAAAAATTATTAGAAGGTAGCTAAAGTTTAATACTAACTATTTATGACCTTGTTAATGAATTTTTTTCTTTTGTAATTTTTTTTTTTGGTATACCATTAAATCCTAACATCACATATATGTTACTTCTGAAAATAATTATAAAATAATTATTTAAAACTACTTTAACATAGAATAAAGTCTATCTGTCTTATAATAGCTGGGCTGGCATCTAGCTCAGTTGGTTGAGTGTTGCTTGCTCCTCACTCTCTGAGGACCTGAGTTCGATACCCAGCACTGCAAAAACATGGCAATCCACTCCCAAAGAAATCTCGAAACAATCAGCTATTGAAAACCCTATAAAGGTCACTATGAGTTGGACCTGACTTGATGGCACCTAACAACAACAACATCTTAGAGCACAAAGGCTTTAAATAAAATCTATTTGTAAAATTTAAAGACTTTTTGGTAGTGAAAGATGACACAGTGACCCTTGAATAGCTGACAAGCAGAACTCTTTGTTACTTACATTTCCCAAAGTAGCAGGCTGCCACGCAGGAACAAAGAGGGGTTGCCCAGGGGCAAGTAACCACAAGCTGGAGCTGGCAGCTGATATATGGCAAGTGAGTTGGAGTTAGCTAGGTTCCTCAGGTTCCCTGCAAATAGATCAGCTAACTTGAGTAGCTTCCAGACTCTAGGGCCCAACAACTATCCCTATTATCTGATGTTTGGTTCTGAAGCAATTAGAGCAGATGAATAGAGTACCTGGTATGTGTTTGCAGCTGGAGTTAATCAGAAGCAGGGATTGACCCCCTCTAACCAAGGCCTCAAACTGGTTAAGACAGCATTTCAAAACAAACAAAGTCAAATATTATCGCAGATAGGTAACTTCGACTTAAAGTCTCAGTCAACTATAAACATAAATATTTTCCCACTTAAAAGGAAAATGAACCACCCGTAACCCTGGGACTCAGAAGGCAGAGGCAGGAGGATTGTGAGTTCAGAGGAAGTTTGGGTAATTTAATGAGACACAGTCTCAAAATAAAAATAAGAAAAGGGCTTGGGGTACCGCTCAGTACTCAGTGATAGAACACTTGCCTAGTGCAAGGACCTGGGTTCATTTTCCTTTTAGAAATTAAGTTATTCTTACTAGGAAAATATCAGCAATGAGAAGCTGAAAGAATTGAGAAAAATTTTACAACTTCTCAGTTTTGTCCAGAATTATCTAGTTACAAGGTTTTTTCATGGATAAAATATTTGTAAATATATTAAATTAAAATCTTTGAGATGATCTTTACCTCAATTACCTTTTATTCTTAAAGTGTTTTGTTATCAACAAAATAATTCTTAAGGTGTACCAACAATTTACTGTATGTCAAGCAACCGCTTTCATAGGTTATCTCATTTAGTCCATACAACATCTCAAATAAGATGAATAAATGCATTGCCTGGTTTTAACTGATAAGCCAATTAGCTTTAGAGAGGTTAAATGATTTCCCTAAGGCCATTTAGATAATACGAGGTAGCCCTTGCCTTCAAACCCACGTTTTATTGAGTTCAAAGTCCATATTCTAAATTCTCTGTCATTCACTATATAGATATATAAAGATAGATAATTGATACATACATTGATATATCTATGATTAATTATTAGATTTAATAAATACAGAGATAGAGACACTAAAGGAAGGAAATATAATATGTAGACTTGTGTTCAGTTCTACCCGAAAACTCAAAGTTATGTTAGGAGGGAAGTGGTAAGTAAACACTTGTCTCTCAGTTACTGTGAACATTCAGAAAAAGAAAAAAGAAACATGGTTTAAAATAAATTCCTAAAAATCATCGGCATGTGTTATATTTGGTTCATCAACAGGGAAAAAAATAGACACACGCATTGAAAATGAAATATCTATGCTAAATGTCTTTGATATCCTGCCAGATTTACCCACAGAAGGTCTTGACTGTAAACAAACAGCTACTTACACATGTATGACCCTAGAGAGAAGACTGAGTGGGCACAAAATGGTGTCTGTTTTATCTTGAATTTTTGCTTCATTTGAGCTGTCAGATTTTCACCTCCTTTCAAGGAAAAAAAAAACAAGAACTGTGATTCTGCTTTTAGTACTGAAGAGTTGCATAACCACATCCAAGTAGCTGAATTATACCTTTACCAATGGAAGGGATGGTTTTTAAAGATGAAATAATATTTTGTGTCAGAAATGGCAATATGAAAACTATAAGTTCAGTGAATGTAGACACTTCTTACTCTTGGCTTAAATCACATCTTAGCCAGATCATAATATTTATTAACTCTTTAGAACCCCTCTTGAAACTTTTGATGTTATAACTCTTCTTGGTTCCTCCTTAACTTTGTAAGGGATTGTGGGATTTTTTAAGATAATTATTTTAAAAATGGGTGTTATATAGGGATACCTTACAGAAAGATAAATTTTATTTTCCTTAAAAGTAGATGCCTTGTTCCATACTTTTAAAATATCTTCTCATCTCTAAATTGAAAATGATGAGTTCAGGATTTAAAATATGTAACAGATGGCCAATAAATATTTATTGACTGATTAAGCTCACAATGAATTTCCCCTCAATTAAGTTCTAGATTTCTTAATTCTATTAACACAAATATTCAGCTATAATACAGTTTTGGTCAATATTCCACAACTCATTTCTAGTGCAAACATTGTTCTTGTGTTATTTTTGAATAAAAATTTTAAAAAGAAGCTCATTGTGTTCTAAAACACACACACACACACACACACACACACACACACACACACCTTTAATGATTTTTCTAACCCCAACTGATTCTTTTATTAAAACACATTTTATTTGTTGTTCAGAAACACATCCTAAATAAAATTCACTGCAATAAAATTAGAAACTTAAAACTACTAAATATTGTAATTCCATTGTTTTAGGCGTTGTTTATGTAGAGTTCTGTAATTTCAGTATAGGTCTTTTTTTTTGTTAGTACAATTGATTTTCACTTATAACTTTATTAGAGAGAAAGGATAAAGGAAGGAATTAAGAATTAGGCATTTTAACATACATTTAGTAATTTCCTATATATTTTATGGACATCATACATCAGAATGAGCCCTGCTGCATTTTGAAA